>LPNX010052513.1:210522-230262 GCA_001517045.1 Pseudotsuga menziesii
AAAAACAATTCTAAAATTTTGAATTAATAAAAAATTATGATATAATTTGTAATTACAAAATAAATTAACCGACAACTATTAAATTACCTATAACATGTAACTATAAATCACGCGAACCTGCACACGTACCTGCACACGTGAAAGCCTTTGTTACAAAAAAATCCATTGCATTATGATTTAATATATTTAATATTGGTTGGAATATATTTAATACATAACAAACAAAAAATGGCATGGAATGGTGGTTGGTAAATTTAGTTAACGCCGTGGTCAAGGTAACATTCCATTCCCATTAATCTTAAAACCTTAAGTTGAATAGCAAATTAACCGACAACTATTAAATTACCTATAACATGTAACTATAAATTAGGCGAACCTGCATACGTGAAAACCTTTGTTAAAAAAAAACCGTTGCATTATGATTTAATATATTTAATATTGGTTGGAATATATTTAATACATAACAAACAAAAAATGGGTTTAATACATAACAAACACCGGAAATTAGTAGGAAGAGACCCGAGGAGGTGAAGGAAAATCTTGGGTTTTCAAAGTGGAATTGTCTCAGCAAATTTCAACTGTTTCAACAGATTTCAGCAGACTGTCAGTGGATTACCAGGCTGACCATGAGAGAGAGAATTTTTGTGTTTTAGCAAAATTGTTGTTTTATGAATTTCCAGAAAAGGAAGGTAAGTAGTTCTAAATTACATTAATGATATGCATCTAACAGTTTTCTACTAACATGTTTGCATAATTATAGACCACTTCCAAGAGTAGTATTCCAAGAAGAGTAGTGTGGTAAAGCAAGAGGTGGTTCAGTCATGAGAACCCGCGATGGGTATGATGCTCGGGATTCTTACGAGCGTGCAGGAGATACCATGGGAGAGTTCCAAATCGAGCCAATGCGCATCCTCGACAGGAAGGTCACAATGCTCCGGAACCGGGCCATAGGGCAGGTAAAGGTGCAATGGGAGCACTATAGACCTGAAGAGGCTACGTGGGAGCTAGAGGATGCCATGCGATTGGCACATCCATTTTTGTTCAATTCTGCGGAACACTGAGGCGGTACCAGTGTAGCATTTTGTTCAAATTTTGTAAAGCACTGAGGACAGTGCTATTTAAGGGGGAGGGGAATGTAACACCCCAGTTTTGACCCCGATGCATTAAATATACATGATATATATATACATTGTAAATAATCACGGTGCGGAGCTAAAGGCCAAGGCCCCACCATCGATTTGGTTATGTTATGTTTCAGATTGGAATTGTCACCGATGGTATATCGGGACATACTACATGTATTAAGTTGTGGCATCATGTAACTATGCATTTTAATTAAATAACCCCAATCAGCTATGTTCACTGCAACCAAATTGAGAAGGGGCATGATTTCCTAAGGTTAAGGGGGGGGGGATTGATAAACCTGGATTCCGTGGGAAAAGCCATGTGTCACCACTCTTTTTGCTCACCTTCCCTTGTCTCATCCAACCACCACCTTAATTGTTCTGTTGTTAGTTGGGGCATCTATTTGCTGGCAAAAAAACCGCTACGCTCAGGCCTGCACACTCTCCACGACGTGCCTTTTGGGTTGCGGATGGTCTGTCCACTATCTCGATTGTGAGCTGTTCGTTTTGCCCATGCAGAGCGAAGTTAAAAGGGATTACAATCCATTATGTGGGGGTTTGTTCTCCTCTTCCTCACCGACTGTTGGCCTGCGGATCACTTCTTCCTCTTGTTCACGCAAAAAGTCTGTGTTTTGACACCACCATTGCCGGACTGTGAAATGTTGTCATGGTTTTTCACTGTGGGATGTTTTCCGTGGTTTCCTTGGTGATATGTCTTCCTCCTATCTATGTTGAGGATCGCTTTCCTACCCGCGTTCTTGTTGTAGTTCTCCAGATATTTCATTATTGATTGTGGACTGTGGTTTTCTTTTGTGGTTCATTGGCTGTTGTTTCCCACATTTGTTGGCTGAGTTGCCTTTGTGATTTGGGCTACTGTAGATCGTTGTGGAATCGTTTTGGCCACGATAGGGCCAAGAACGATTCAGGGGTTTGTTTTCTCCTGTCAAAGCTTTCATTGCTGGTTTGCTGCATGAACGCAGTGGTTGATCTTCAGACTGCATTGGAGTGGTGATGAGGGCCTGATGTGCTTGACAAACCTGGTGTGTTTGGGAACCACACAGACAGAGCTAGTTGGATTTCTTCTCCACAACCCCTGAATAGCACTGGAAGGGAGATCAGGGTTTGAGGGATTGCGTTGCAAAGAAATGACTGATTTCCTTGTGTTGGGTGTGTGTGGGTGTCCTAGAAGCCATGTAGGTTTTGGTGTAGGTGTCTTTAGCTCTTCAATGAGCTCACCAGCTTAGCATTTAGCCTTTCCTAGCTCCTGGATGGCCTGATAAACCCAACTTTGTTGGCTTGGTTGATCCGTTGTTCGTCTGATAAACCCAACTGTGTTGGCTTGGCTGAACTGTGTACCTTGGTGGGGTTGTTATCATTGGCTATGTGTAAGCCTACTAGTTCCTTATTCCTTGGGGAATCATGCCCAGCTCGGGGGTGGCAGCGTTGCTGAGAGATTAAAGAGCACGCGGGCCTATGGTTGGGTGGAACGTTGCAGCGACGTCGCTGGTTGCGGGACAAGTTCTCTATAAGATAAGTATTCTTGCCTAATTTGTGTCTGCAATCATATTTACCATTGCTGAATGATGATGTACATGTTGAATGCTGAATTGTATATGAATGCATGTTGTTTGCTTCCGCTATGTATATGAATAATTTATGCATCGTAGTATGTTTTGTGTTTTTAAGTTACATGCTTCAGCATTATATGTACGTATGTTCATGTTCATGGGGCTAGATGCCCGGATGATTGATGTATCGTAGCATCCTCTTCGCCGATCAAAGGGTCAAGGACGTTACAGTTGCATTATGATTTAATATATTTAATATTGCTTGGAATATATTTAATACATAACAAACAAAAAATGACATGGAATGGTGGTTGGTAAATTTATTTAATGCCGTGGTCAAGGTAACATTCCATTCCCATTAATCTTAAAACGTTAAGTTGAATAGCAAACTGAATGAAATTATAATTTGTTGTATCCATATTTAATATAAGTGGTATACATTAACATTCCAAGTGGAAGACCAAATGAATACATGAGAGGTTTTAAATGAGTGGATTTTTTTGTTAAATGGTTTTAAATGGTTGTTATGGTTTAAATAACTATGTATTTTATATTTCACTCTTTTTAAAGTTTTTAAGTGGCAACTTATAAAATGTTAAACCATTACTATATTTTAATAGTTTAAAAATAATGTTTATTTTAATATATAAAAATTTTAATTATTAAAAAAATTATTTTAAAGCTCACTATAAAGTCATGGTTTTGACTTGCATATACAGATATATAGGATGAGAAAAAGACAAAGGTAAATAACATGCTATCAAACCCAGTGCGGAATTTAGGGTTGGATGAAGGGCCGGATGGAGTACCAAAATGCTTATCATTTGCATAATATTGCATTTAATACATAAAAAAATAGCAGGTTAGGCTTCTTTTACGGTTAATGGTTTAAATTGATAAAATAAAGTAAATGATAGCTTCATTGAACTTAGATGTACTAAATTATGGGTGGATGAGCTAGGAAAGTAGTGAAAATGAAGTCATGAAAATGGAAAATTGTCAGAGTGCAACATCCCCCCAGACCGAAGATATGGCGTGTCCTCGGGCAATCAATAAATTGATACTGGGTTGTATTCTTTTATGTCAACACTCCGAATCAACAACTTTCAACAAGAAATTTCAGGAAGCCATCTTTATTATTCTAAAGAAAACTATACATTTTTTAGAAAAGGAAGGATAAATGCTAAGTGATAAGAATGATCAAAATACTTATAGATTTCAATATTAAAAATATCGCATACATGCCTACTAAGACCATATAAGTTTAGTAGGGAAGTTTTTGAGAGTTCTGAAATAGAAAACATGAGGGTATATAAATGGCATGGATAGACTTATAGGAAACAAGTTATCCCTGACTCATTTTTAAAAGACTTATTGGCATCTAAGGAATAAGGATAAAGTTCACATTTTTTAGTTCGGTAATTTCTACAGTGACGGGTCCCACTTTTAGGATAGTAATATCCTAGATATAGTTTGAATTAGATAACATGGTCCAAGTTCAACTTATAGTTATTCTCTAATGACAAATGAATGACTGGCTTAACCATGTACATATGTGCACTTAGGGACTTCGTTTAATTGAGCCATATGAATAACAATATGTTTCCTATGTCTTTGTTAGCCTGCATTGCCCCGCTGCCAGCGATCCTGTTTAGTACCCCGGTGGGTTTATCTTGGTACCATACAAGCATATCCCCGCTGCTTGCGAGCCTGTTTAGTACCCCAACGGTTTTGCTTATATTTACCGAACTTCCTTATTTATTATTTTACTCGGCATGGACCCACTTCCAGCAAGCATGTTCAGTACTTCGACGGGTTTACCTTGTAACTATATAATTTTTATAAAAATATATTAAAGTATGTGGAAGCCGGTTGGTACTAGAGTATATTAAGTATTGCTAAGCACATAAATCAATTAAATTTAACCCATGAGTCACATTATTATAATAGCCTGAAATTATAGTTCATTCCAAAAGAGAATGACCTAAAGTTGTCCTCTAGTCCCTAAATCTATCATCTTCATATAAAATTTTAATAGTGTTCCTCGATATGTAGAAATATCACTTACTCTCACGCTACTACTTAATAAAGATACTTAAATAACACGCTTTGATGACGAGTCTAGGACGTTCAAGTGATCAATAGGTATTAGATAGAATTTAAGGTTATGGTAAAATCCCATGATATTTAAAGTTAGCCTTGAGCAAATGTTATAGTTAGAAATATGCATGTATGAAAATAAATAATGATGTAAAATTGTTTTTGGTTTAGTCATTAACATTATCTTCTTCTTATTTGAAAAATAAAACAAAAAACTAAGTTGCATTAATTTCTAAACTAAACATGCAACTCTTTATTTATATACATATTTTCCTATCCTAAGAAGAAAGAAAACATTTTTATTTTCATACATATGAAAAATATACCTTTATCCACATAATAGAAGGTTATTGTAATGATTACCTAAATGTGGAATACCAACCAACTTACTTCTTTCTGCATTAGAAGGTTTTGAAGGAAGGAATGGTATTGTGGTTGGATTACCTCTTGAAACGAGCTTCCGATGTAGTCTTGGTACTTACCTTCCTTCATTATTTCATACAGATCCTCTTCTCCTAGCTGAGCAGTTGTTTGAGCACATGATGGATCTGTTGTCATGTATGTCGAGAACTCTTCGATTTTAGGTCGCTCTCCTTCAGATATAATCCCCAATGTGTTATATTATTTTGCGGTTTTGCAAAGAAAATTCTTTTGTAGCTCTCGAGAATTTGGTTTGTCTGTCGTATCAGGAGAGGCTGAGAAGATCTTAATTGATGTCAAAATGTGTCTTCCTTGAAAATAATATATCCTAGTTGCTGCTAGGATTTGAGAGAGTTCTATTATACTAATGTTCACCCTCTAACTCATGTCTTTTGTTGGTAGGTCTTGCTTCACACAAGGATTAGCGTTTGGGGTTCTTACATCCACCATCATTTGATTTGTTTTTGTTTTTAATTTTTTAGAGTCTAATTGAAAAACATATCACACACACTCAAAAAGTAAAGATACCCATGACAAGCTAAACATACCTACGAAAAAGTAAACTTGACTTTCAGACAAGTAACATTTCTGGATGACACACCTACTCTAAGGAAATACAATCAAATTTTGCAAAAAGTAAACACACTGCGCGAAAAGTAAAACTTGCAAAAAGTAAGGACACCTATGAGAAAATAAGCACACTTTACGAAACACACTTGTGAAAAATAAGCTTGAAGAAAGTACAACACACTTGCAAAACACACTTGCGAAAAAGAACAACAGGGTTTTGGGGTGACCCACTAAAGTGGACACGCCATGATATTACACTACGAAAATTCCGCAGTGAAGTCATCTTTGTGTCTTATCATTTCCCCTCCTCCTTGTTGTGTAATATAAAGGTGTAACAAACTTAAATAATAACAAGAAACAATATATATATATATATATATATATTAATTATTATTGATATTAATAATTAATAATTAATAAATGGTTATTAGTAAACTATTCTAAAATGATGCATCATTTCATGGATGGTATCCAAGTGCCTTTACAATTAATATATATATGGCACTCACCTTGTAATCTTTTATCATCATTCATCTTTAATATTATTTTATATTTCTAATATGGAATTGTTTTCCATTGGTTGATTATTCAATTGAGTAATCATTGTTGGTTAAAATGCGAATCATGTGGGTTTAGAAGTCTTTGTTTGCTTCAAGTGGTATCAGAGCAAGAACGAGAGGGAAAAATAAAGAATAAAAAAAAAAACATAAGTTAAAAAACATGTTCAAGGTTTCCTTGAATTTAGGTCTTTGACCTCGCAATGGCTTTTAGCCATCCATATTCAGAGTTTATCTGGTAAAAAATGGTTTTTGACCAAAAATTGGCCTTTGGCCTTTGAATTTCATTGAAGAAGTATTAATTCCAGTCCAAATATGAAGCAAGAAAGAGAGGGAAAAGTAAAGAATAAAAAATAAAAAAATAAAAAAATTATCAACAAAGAAATAAAAGGGAGAAAGTTCAAAAAACAAAGTGAAATAGCCCATGGTTTTACGAAATAACCCATCGTTTCACTTACAATATTTAAATTATAAACTAGTTTTATAAAATATGCTTTGAGGACAAAACATCATGAATCGGAAAGCAATGTAACAAACTTAAATAATAACAAGAAACAATATATATATATATATATATATATATATATATTAAATATAAATATTAATTATTATTGATATCAATAATTAATAATTAATAAATGGTTATTAGTAAACTATACTAAAATGACGCATCCTTTCATGGATGGTATCCAAGTGCCTTTACAATTAATATATATATGGCACTCACCTTGTAATATTTTATCATCATTCATCTTTAATATTATTTTATATTTTCAATATGGAATTGTTTTCCATTGGTTGATTATTCAACTGAGTAATCATTGTGGGTTAAAATGCGAATCATGTGGGTTTAGAAGTCATTGTCTGCTTCAAAAGGCAACCTATCTACCTACTGTTCAACCCTTTTAGCGCGTCCCTCGAAACAACGCCAAAATGTTGGTTAAATTATATGTTAATTAATTTACAATATTAAACTGTCAACTCGGGGCTCGTAAGCTTTGAGGTACAAGCACTATATGTGAAGGGTCAAAGATTAACCTAATCTAGTCTAACCTAACCTAATGCTGATAAACACACTTCAATTGAACTATGAGCTTTGAATAGAAATTATTTATTCTTATGTTAAATTGCAAAGTGTGTGCTAGTCTACGAATTAATTTCAAACTATAAACAAACTATGAATTACAAACCAATTGTAAATGACGAGCTAATTTCAAATAACAATTCTAAAATTATGAATTAATAAAAAACTACGATATAATTTCTAATTACAAACTAAATTAACCGGCAATTATTAAATTACCTATAACATGTAACTAGAAATCAAATGAAATAAAAACTAAATAATTAAATCCCTAAAAAATTAAAACATCATTAAATATAAATCTTTACCAAATTGAAAGACCCTTTTCTATGAAACATCAAATTCAAAGAAAAGATGAGCAATCAATCTATAAATCCACACAAGAAAACTATAAATTACCTATAAAAAAAAATGAAACTTAAATTACAAATTATAAAACAAAACCATTAAATTAATTATAAACTACAAATTGTAAACCACCTATAAACTAAATTGCAAGTCACAAACCTATGTTACAACTAATTTACAAAAGCAATATAAATTGAAAAATAAAAACTACAAACTAAACATTTTAAATCAAACTCCTGTCATTTAGCAATTAACATTAAATAAAACTTTAAATAAATTACAAATTAAAATAAATAATACAAATTTCATTAAACTAAAATTTAAACTATACTGAAAATTAACATTAATATAAGCTATGTGCTAAATGTAGAAATATACTTTATCACTAATTCATTTACACTTCAATGCAGGGTATAAAATATTTCAATTTCAGGGTGTAAAACGCTTCAACGGTGTTGCCGCCTTTTCACACACCTGGGTCACGTGGCATAAATCTTCAAGCCACTCGGTGTGTCCTTGGGGGCAAGTCTCGAGTCAAGGCTGTCACCTTGTTCTTGACTCCTCCGTTTAGGCTCAACTCCTAACGAAGCCAAGGGGGGTAGACCCTATTAAGTTACTAAGGATGATTTCTTAGTGTGGTGATGTTAAACTGAACCAGTTACTTAGGAGTTTGAATATTTTAACTATAAACAATTAAAGATGACAAGATACGAAAATAAACACACGAAAGCACGAAGCTGATCCACAATATATATATGAAGCAAAAATGACCAGTGCCTTAAAATGGAGTCAAATCAATAAGATCAATGTGCTTGCATGTGCTTGGAGTGAATGTTTTGCGATTGCATCTTGGTATGTTTTAAGTTAAAATTGAAGTATGAATTGATTAAATTAGGCTAAAGGGGGACTCCAGATATACTCGAGAGTACTTGGAGTATGTCCAAAACAAAACCTTCACGGTTACCCGCAAGGAATATGTGGGCTGAAACGGAGTCCCTGGGGCTATTGTTCGTAACGCACCCGTTAGGGTGTGACAGAGATCGGCGCCCCGATGTCACTTTTCAGAAGTTCCCGCTTCCTTTGGGTATTTTTCCATCGTAAAGGTTTGATCGAGGTGTTGGATTTTCACCTGATGGTTTGTCAATTGGGGAGAGTGAGTCCTAATTATGCTAGTCACCCAAGTTCTTTTGATACAGCTTGACTGATCGGACGAACCGTAGCCAAGTGCAGAGCATACACACTAGAGTCTTGTAAATTTTAACAAGTTTTAAAGTGGATGTTCTTGTTTAAAAGAAAAGCCTCTAAGAACCTCTTTCGACCCAAGTGGATCTCAATCGGGGAATCGAGGAGGGGTTAATTTTAAAATTGCAAATAAACAAATGATGAAAAAATAAAACAACTACACAATTCTGGTTTCTTAATTAATCCTACCACGAATATCTTTCCCCTTTCGGGTCAATCGGGAAATCGTGGGGTAAGTATTATGATTACTTTGAAAAGTACAATATGGAATATGGAATTAATAAATAAATCAAGTATACTATCCTGCAACTTAGATCAAATCTATTAACAAATAAATAAGCAGAAAGCGACGAAAAGGACACCGACGCAAATCCCCCCAGGGGGGATGGGGAATGGGCTTGAAAGAGCCTATTCCAAAGGAAAATTTATTTATTATTTGTTACAATATCAGAGGACTAATATATTAGTTCTTCTTGGTCCTTATACAGGCTGAAACCAAGATCTTACACTTATACAAAATTTTTAAGAATTTTGTGACAAAAGGGAGACCCCTGGGGGGATTTGAGCGCTCCAAAAGCCACTTTGGACAGCAGCTTCCTTTCTTCTCTGTTAGACCTGTTAAGGGACAGTAAGCATGTTAGAATAAAAAATGCCCAAAATCACTTTAAGAGTACCTTTGGGTCAGCCTACTTTATCTCAAAAAATAATGAAATTGAACTAGCTAAACCGACGAAAAAGGAACCAAGGAAAGCGAGCTTTCCTTGGGATCTTGGATTTCTATTTGTGCAGCCAATTAAATTGCATTGATATTGCAGAATATTAAACTTATCGTATAGCAAATGAAACTACCTTAACAGCAAGCTATGAATTTTCACTAAATTGCTTGCGAAAATAAGGTACTTTTAGCTAGATCTCTTGAAATTGAACTTTACATGCAAAATGAAACTAAGATCTAGAATTTGGAAGGGATATTGATAATTATATCTATGTGTGTTTTTCTTGATGAGATAGACCAGAGTAATAAGAAACCCTTAAAGTAACCAATTTGAGGAAAGTTTAATAATTTTTAAAGGAGAGAAAGGGGAGGAAAGGTGGTTGTTGTTGAAGCAGATCTGCAGAGAAAACTTGGTAGTGAAGCACCGAGGGGCACGATATTAGCAATCTCCACTGGAAATCAATGGAATCAAACCTGAACCACAGATCTTCCAGTCACGGTAAACCTGTAAGCTACAACACAACTCCTGCAAACGGAACTATCAAATCTGAAGATAAATATGAGAAAGGGATGATACAGTATGCAAATAACCTTATTTAACATACAGGTATTAACTCATTCAAAAATATGCAGCAAATAGAAATTAAGTAAGCTTACTTACAATGATCTATCCTTATGATTTCAGAAACCATTCAGGAAGACAATAATTAAGTGCAAAAAATTGGAAAAATAGCAGTTTCACCTCGAATGCAGCATGACAATGACAATCCACACATGAAAGGTACTCCACAATTGAGCCTCCAAAGCTTCTCTTTATTTCAACAAATGAATATCAGTACACAGTTACAATGGCAAGCCCTTCAGTCCAGCTCTAACTAGCTTGGAAGAGGGAGCCTCAAGCAGGATATATACAATTTACAGGCCATCCAGCCCAGGGGGGGCGCAATTCCTCATGGAATCAAGTGAAATAAACTGATGGAGAGTTCATCAATGCAGAAATGAGGCTGAACTGAACCTACTTGTCAACCGGGGGCCTGATCTGGCTGACACATCAACCCATACACTGACACATCGACCCAAAACTCATCCAGATGAGCCAAAACGTGTTGAGGAGAGAGGGAGGGCGAAATTCCCCATAAAGGATGCTCAAGATCAACTCTGGATTTGATTTGATCACCTCCTTCAGTCAAGGATTTGTCAGATCCAGTCAATCTGCTTCAGATCTAACTGATTTCAATCAAATCGGCTGAGAATCCACTGATTTATTGATTTTGGATTTGCTCCATTATTCATCAATTTATTAATTAAAATAATCAATAATTGATTTTTGGGGCTTTCTGACCTAAGTGATGAAAAATCACTCAAAACTAGGAAACAGTGGGTCCATGGGTTTACATGGTGCTCTTAGCTTGAAAATGAGCACCTACATGACTGAAACTGATTATTTGGCCCACTTTTATTACAAAATCAATTTTTCCAATTAAACTATTAAAAATTAGCCTAATTTTTGGAAAAATTAAATTTTAATAAAAAACACTGAAATAACTGAAAAATTGAAAAATTGAAAAACACCTAGGGGGACTTAGACATGTTCATATGACTCAAAAATGATGTCTAGCATGTTTATACATTGACACATAGACTTTAACAACCTCAATAGGCTTAAATGCCAAGCCGACCACCCCAACTTTGGAGGTATGGAGTGAAAAACTCAGAAATTATGAGTCATTTGTTCAACAACCAATAATAACCAAGGGAAAAAACACCCTGGGCTGATCGGATTGACAAATAAAGTCTAAGAGACCGAGTATAGACACTATCATGCTAGAACATTTATTACAATTCCCCCATGGAGTATGAACATGTGATATGATACAACAAGCATTTCCTAGAAGTACTTCCAAAGGCCTTTTTGAAGTCCGAACAAGTTAACCCTGTCCGGTTCACCGGGCTCACTTGATAAAAACCACTAAGTACAAATTAGGTGGTAACATGGCTCCAACTGTGGGACGTGTGCTCGATCTGGTCTTTAAGGCAAGGATAGGATACGAGAACACCAGAATCTCTAGTTGATATACCCTGTAAAAACATCTCAACTTGACAAGAAAAACCTCAGTAGCACAAGTTTTATAAAAAACCAAATGAACCATTAAGCTGATTTATTTAAACAAAATAAATGTAACTAACTAAAAGAAGTAAAGTTTTATTATCACTAAGTATAAAATAGAAATGCAGAAAGTAAATCCTCTCTTTCAAGGAGCTTATTTTCCTACTCTAAGCATGATATAAAAAGGGTTAAGTGTAATCAGAAATCCAGTGTAACCACCTAAGCATTTTATTAACATAAAAAAAAATTCCTTGTCTTTGGTTACCAGCCAAAGTAAGGATACCTTATTCAGAAAATGCAAACCTGCGTGATGATTCAGGATGGGCGGGATGAATGGGAGATCATAGGCATGAACAATGTCATAAAAATTCTTCCCAAACTTGTATGTGCTCATGCAGGCTGCTTCTATCCATGACTGGATAGGACTGATATACCAATCAGAACGATGAGGTAAACTGACTACATCATCATACTGATCATCGAGGCTTATCAAATGATAACTTGTTGCACAAGCCCCAAGTAGCTCCAAATCATAAGGAACCTCTATATGTGAAAAATATGGCTGAGACTGATTTTCCACTGACTGCATCACATCTGACTTTTCACAATACTGTTTCTCAATGTCTTCATTGCTGATACCCTTGTGCGGCTCTACATGGTATGATTTTGAATGATCACATGAAAATTCTGAATGCTCCTCTTCCATACTAAGGTTTTCCCAGGCATCCAAATCTGTGCTTCCCTCTATGGATGTATCGTAGATTGGACTTCCACAAATTTTTGAATAGACACTCCCATTGTTGGACATAGCATGGATGGGATTCTCCATAAGATTTTCACAAGTCGGATTATCTATGAAATTCCAATAGTCATGACTCCCATCCATGTCATATGTGGGGGACTCTTCATCCATGGCATCATGCTCCTGCTTATCCATGTCCTCCTTGTATTCATAACAATATTCTTCATATAAAATGTTACAAGGCAATAAACTTTCCAAACCTTCGTCAATATGAGGAGAACAAGGTCTAGTGTCACCACACATTGTACTGATCTTATCATAGGTTTCTTTATAGGCTTCTGTTATGATATCATGAAGAGGATATTCAATATTATCTTCAATCAAGGAAATTTTTTTGACATATTCAATGGGATCACTTGGTATGTGTTGCTCAGCGGACTTCTCTAGAAGATTTTCTGGAAAAGTATCAGCATTGCAACACACTTGAGAATACACCAAATCTTCATTGTCTTCAGCTATGGTGACATGAGGAGAGTCTTCAACAATGTGTTCCATCATGGGCTCCTCCTGAAGCTCTTCAATATGACCATCTTGGATTTTCCCTTCCTCAGAATCTTGCTGTGTATTGGTAGATACCTCATTTTCTTTAAGAAGACGCTTAATTTCTTCATTTCTTAAATAACCTCTAGGATGTTTTTTTATGGGAGTATCATGGACTTCCTCTTTACTTAAATGTTCAAGAGGTGATTCCAAGTCTTCAATATTTTGTATCATGGAAAAAGGTCCATCATATGTTTCCATGTGATACTCTGTCCCAGATAGGTAGAAGGTACAGATCTTTTCAAGGAGCCTTTTTAAACCATTCATACTACCCCTACCATCATGCCACTGCTCTAAAAACATCCAAAGGAAGCTTGGAAAAGAAGTTATAGATTTATCAGGAAGGCCTTGATAGAACCAATAACAAGCCTCACCCCGAAAAGTACTAGCAAACATTTGCATCATATCGTCTTCATGAAAAATATTGAAGTCAACAATCAACTGAAGGAAAGATTTGACATGCCAGATGGCTGAGTCACCATAATCTCCATAAAAAGCTGGAAGCGAGTTATATGCATCCGCCAAACCATCACAACAGTTAGGAAAAACCGGGATGTTTGAGAAATCGATAGGTTGAAACCTTAAGGCTACATGGGCACCATATTTCTCCTCTAATTCATCCAAAATAGTATCCATTTGATATAATGATTAAACCTTGTACTGACAAGGTGGAGCTGTCATGTGATGAGCTTTAAAGGTTTTAACATGTCGCATGGGCTCATCTACACACAACAAAACCTCATAAGTTTATGAGATAATAGGGTTTTATCCCTTCAATGGAGTCGCCATGTGAAAAAGAAAAATAAGCATTTATAAATCTTTTCACAAAAATTATTTTTCGCTTTTCTTTGTAAAAATAAAAATTGGAAAAAAGTTAGTGGAGTCGCCAGATGAAAATTAAAGATCTACTCTAAGCATTCATCAAACAAAGCAAAAACAAAAAGGAAGAAAACAAAAGTCGTACTCGGGAATAAAAAGATTTATCCCCCGCAACGGCGCCAAAAAGTGTTGCTTCCTTTTCACACACCTGGGTCACGTGGCAGAAATCTTCAAGCCACTCGGTGTGTCCTTGGGGGCAAGTCTCGAGTCAAGGCTGTCACCTTGTTCTTGACTCCTCCGTTTAGGCTCAACTCCTAACGAAGCCAAGGGGGTAGACCCTATTAAGTTACTAAGGATGATTTCTTAGTGTAGTGATGTTAAACTGAATCAGTTACTTAGGAGTTTGAATATTTTAACTATAAACAATTAAAGATGACAAGATACGAAAATAAACACACGAAAGCACGAAGCTGATCCACAATATATATATGAAGCAAAAATGACCAGTGCCTTAAAATGGAGTCAAATCAATAAGATCAAGGTGCTTGCATGTGCTTGGAGTGAATGTTTTGTGATTGCATCTTGGTATGTTTTAAGTTAAAATTGAAGTATGAATTGATTAAATTAGGCTAAAGGGGGACTCCAGATATACCCGAGAGTACTTGGAGTATGTCCAAAACAAAACCTTCACGGATACCCGCAAGGAATATGTGGGCTGAAATGGAGTCTCTGGGGCTATTGTTCGTAATGCACCCATTAAGGTGTGACAGAGATCGGCGCCCCGATGTCACTTTTCAGAAGTTCCCGCTTCCTTTGGGTATTTTGCCACTGTAAAGGTTTGATCGAGGTGTTGGATTTTCACCTGATGGTTTGTCAGTTGAGGAGAGTGAGTCCTAATTATGCTAGTCACCCAAGTGCTTTTGATACAGCTTGACTGATTGGACGAACCGCAGCCAAGTGCAGAGCATACACACTAGAGTCTTGTAAATTTAAATAAGTTTTAAAGTGGATGTTCTTATTTAAAAGAAAAGCCTCTAAGAACCTCTTTCGACCCAAGTGGATCTCAATCGGGGAGTCTAGGAGGGGTTAATTTTATAATTGCAAATAAACAAATGATGAAAAAATAAAACAACTACACAATTCTGGTTTCTTAATTAATCCTACCACGAATCTCTTTCCCCTTTCGGGTCAATCGGGAAATCGTGGGGTAAGTATTATGATTACTTTGAAAAGTACAATATGGAATATGGAATTAATAAATAAATCAAGTATACTATCCTGCAACTTAGATCAAATCTAGTAAAAAAGAAATAAGCAGAAAGCGACGAAAAGGACACCGACGCAAATCCCCCCAGGGGGGATGGGGAATGGGCTTGAAAGAGCCTATTCCAAAGGAAAATTTATTTATTATTTGTTACAATATCAGAGGACTAATATTTCAGTTCTTCTTGGTCCTTATACCTGAAACCAAGATCTTACAGTTATACAAAAATTTTAAGAATTTTGTGACAAAAGGGAGACCCCTTGGGGTATTTGAGCGCTCCAAAAGCCACTTTGGACAGCAGCTTCCTTTATTATCTGTCAGAGCTGCTAAAGGAAAACGAGCATGTTAGAATAAAAAATGCCCAAAATCACTTTAAGAGTACCTTTGGGTCAGCCTACTTTATCTCAAAAAATAATGAAATTGAACTAGCTAAACTGATGAAAAAGGAACCAAGGAAAGCAAGCTTTCCTTGGGATCTTGGCTTGCTGTTTGTGCATCCAATTAAATTGCACTAATATTGTAGAATATTAAACTTATCGTACAGCAAATGAAACTACCTTAACAGCAAGCTATGAATTTTCACTAAATTGCTTGCGAAAATAAGGTACTTTTAGCTAGATCTCTTGAAATTGAACTTTACGTGCAAAATGAAACTAAGATCTAGACTTTGGAAGGGATATTTCTTATTATATCTATGTGTGTTTTTGTTGATGAGATATATCAGAGTAATAAGAAACCCTTAACGTAACCAATTTGAGGAAAGTTTAATAATTTTTAAGGGAGAGAAAGGGGAGGAAAGGTGGTTGTTGTTGAAGCAGATCTGCAGAGAAAACTTGGTAGTGAAGAACCGAGGGGCACGATCTTAGAAATATCCACAGGAAATCAATGGAATCAAACCTGAACCATAGATCTTCCAGTCACGGTAAACCTGTAAGCTACAACTCAACTCCTGCAAACGGAACTATCAAATTTGAAGATACATATGAGAAAGGGATGATACAGTATGCAAATAACCTTATTTAACATACAGGTATTAAATCATTCAAACATATGCAGCAAATAGAAAGTAAGTAAGCTTACTTACAATGATCTATCCTTATGATTTCAGAAACCATTCAGGAAGACAATAATTAAGTGCAAAAAATTGGAAAAATAGCAGTTTCACCTCGAATGCAGCATGACAATGACAATCCACACATGAAAGGTACTCCACAATTGAGCCTCCAAAGCTTCTCTTTATTTCAACAAATGAAGATAAGTACACAGTTACAATGGCAAGCCCTTCAGTCCAGCTCTAACTAGCTTGGAAGAGGGAGCCTCAAGAAGGATATATACAATTTACAGGCCATCCATCCCAGGGGGGGCGCAATTCCTCATGGAATCAAGTGAAATAAACTGATGGAGAGTTCATCAATGCAGAACTGAGGCTGAACTGAGCCTACTTGTCAACTGGGGGTCTGATCTGGCTAACACATCAAGCCATACACTGACACAAGGCCCAAAACTCATCGAGATGAGCCAAAATGTGTTGAGGAGAGAGGGAGGGCGAAATTCCCAATAAAGGATGCTCAAGATAAACTCTGGATTTGATTTGATCACCTCCTTCAGTCAAGGATTTGTCAGATCCAGTCAATCTGCTTCAAATCTGACTGATTTCAATCAAATTAGTTGAGAATCCACTGATTTATTGATTTTGGATTTGCTCCATTATTCATCAATTTATTAATTAAAATAATCAATAATTGATTTTTGGGGCTTTCTGACCTAAGTGAGGGAAAATCACTCAAAACTAGGAAACAGTGGGTCCATGGGTTTACATGGTGCTCTTAGCTTGAAAATGAGCACCTACATGACTGAAATTGATTATTTGGCCCACTTTTATTACAAAATCAATTTTTCCAATTAAACTATTAAAAAATAGCCTAAGTTTTGGAAAAATTAAATTTTAATAAAAGACACTGAAATAGCTGAAAAATTGAAAAATTGAAAACCACCTAGGGGGACTTAGACATGTTCATATGACTCAAAAATGATGTCTATCATGTTTATACATTGACACATAGACTCTAAAAACCTCAATAGGCCTAAATGCCAAGCCGACCACCCCAACTTTGGAGGTATGGAGTGAAAAACTCAGAAATTATCAGTCGTTTGTTCAACAACCAATAATAACCAAGGGAAAAAACACCCTGGGCTGATCGGATTGACAAATAAAGTCTAAGAGACCGAGTCTTTTACAGACACTATCATGCTAGAACATTTATTACAATTCCCCCATGGGGTATGAACATGTGATATGATACAACAAGCATTTCCCAGAAGTACTTCCAAAGGTCTTTTTGAAGTCCGAACAAGTTAACCCTGTCCGGTTCACCGGGATCACTTGATAAAAACCACTAAGTACAACTTAGGTGGTAACATTCTGGCTCCAACTGTGGGACGTGTGCTCGATCTGATCTTTAAGGCAAGGAGAGGATACGAGAACACTAGAATCTCTAGTTGATATACCCTGTAAAAACATCTCAACTTGACAAGAAAAACCTCAGTAGCACAAGTTTATAAAAAACCAATTGAACCATTAAGCTGATTTATTTAAACAAAATAAATGTAACTAACTAAAATAAGTAAAGTTTTATTGTCACTAAGTATAAAATAGAAATGCAGAAAGTAAATGCTCTCTTTCAAGGAGCTTATTTTCCCACTCTAAGCATGATATAAAAAGGGTTAAGTGTAATCCGAAATCCAGTGTAACCACCTAAGCATTTTATTAACATAAAAAAAAATTTCCTTGTCTTTGGTTACCAGCCAAAGTAAGGATACCTTATTCAGAAAATGCAAACCTGCGTGATGATTCAGGATGGTCGTGATGGATGGGAGATCATAGGCATGAACAATGTCATAAAAATTCTTCCCAAACTTGTATGTGCTCATGCAGGCTGCTTCTATCCATGACTAGATAGGACTGATATACCAATCAGAACGATGAGGTAAACTGACTACATCATCATACTGATCATCGGGGCTTATCAAATGATAACTCGTTGCACAAGCACCAAGTAGCTCCAAATCATAAGGAACCTCTATATGTGAAAAATATGGCTGAGACTGATTTTCCACTGACTGCATCACATCTGACTTTTCACAATACTGTTTCTCAATGTCTTCATTGCTGATACCCTTGTGCGGCTCTATATGGTATGATTTTGAATGATCACATGAAAATTCTGAATGCTCCTCTTCCATACTAAGGTTTTCCTAGGCATCCAAATCTGTGCTTCCCTCTATGGATGTATTGTAGATTGGACTTCCACAAATTTTTGAATAGACACTCCCATTGTCGGACATATCATGGATGGGATTCTCCATAAGATTTTCACAAGTCAGATTATCTATGAAATTCCAATAGTCATCACTCCCATCCATGTCATATGTGGGGGACTCTTCATCCATGGCATCATGCTCCTGCTTATCCATGTCCTCCTTGTATTCATAACAATCTTCTTCAGATAAAATGTTACAAGGCAATAAACTTTCCAAACCTTCATCAATATGAGGAGAACAAGGTCTAGTGTCACCACACACTGTAGTGATCTTATCATAGGTTTCTTTATAGGCTTCTGTTATGATATCATGAAGAGGATCTTCAATATTATCTTCAATCAAGGAAATTTTTTTGACATATTCAATGGGATCACTCGGTATGTGTTGCTCAGCGGACTTCTCTAGAGGGTTTTCTGGAAAAGTATCAGCTTTGCAACACACTTGAGAATACACCAAATCTTCATTGTCTTCAGCTATGGTGACATGAGGAGAGTCTTCAACAATGTGTTCCATCATGGGCTCCTCCTGAAGCTCTTCAATATGATCATATTGGATTTTCCCTTCATCAAAATCTTGTTGTGTATTGGTAGATACCTCATTTTCTTTAAGAAGACACTTAATTTCTTCATTTCTTAAATAACCTGTAGGATGATTTTTTATGGGAGTATCATAGACTTCCTCTTTACTTAAATGTTCAAGAAGTGATTCCAAGTCTTCAATATTTTGTATCATGGAAAAAGGTCCATCATATGTTTCCATGTGATACTCTGTCCCAGATAGGTAGAAGGTACAGATATTTTCAAGGAGCCTTTTTAAACCATTCATACTACCCCTACCATCATGCCATTGCTCTAAAAACATCCAAAGGAAGCTTGGAAAAGAAGCTATACATTTATCAGGAAGGCCTTGATAGAACCAATAACAAGCCTCACCCCGAAACGTACTAGCAAACATTTGCATCATATCGTCTTCATGAAAAATATTGAAGTCAACAATCAACTGAAGGAAAGATTTGACATGCTAGATGGCGGAGTCACCATAATCTCCATAAAAAGCTAGAAGCCAGTTATATGCATCCGCCAAACCATCACAACAGTTAGGAAAACCCGGGATGTTTGAGAAATCGATAGGTTGAAACCTTAAGGCTACCTGGGCACCA
>LPNX010052516.1:0-14772 GCA_001517045.1 Pseudotsuga menziesii
AACATGAAAATTATAAAAACATACATTTACCAAATTTTAAAACAAATTTTATAAATTTATAATTTTTTTTTTAATTCCATTTAAATTGAAAAACAATTATTTAAACTGTTACCTCTTGGCTCTGACGCCATCGTAATGAGGTTGGGTTGCTTCGGGGTGCTTGGGTTGCTTCGAGGTGCCAATCCTTACGCCGATGTTCCATCGTTTCTCGGTCGAGCTTCCATAGTGAAAAATTTGCCAAAGAAACGGTCGCGGCACCCGTGGCCTCTTTTTATAATTTTTTCGACACAGGCACCTCGGTCGAGGTCTATACCTCGACCGAGGTCCATACCTCGACCGAGGTATTTATTAACCCTCGGTCTAGGTTTTAATACCTCGACTGAGGGTTAAGAAATACCTCGATCGAGGGCTGAACAAAACCTCGGTCGAGGGCTTGATAAAACCTCGGTCGAGATATTAAGACCTCGGTCGAGGGCTTGTTAAACCCTCGACCGAGGTGCGTTTTTCTGTTTTTGCCAAAATGCGCTTGCCAAAAAGTGTTACCCAGGTCCGCGGATTCACCCTGATATAATATAAGGCTAGTGGTAGTCAAAAGTTAAGATTACGCCCTTGTTTTCAAAACCCCCCAATTAATCTAAGCATGGAGCCATGTAGAGGATACAATACATATCAACCCCTTTGGATTACATATCTCTCCCACTAGTATCCAACCGGATCTTTCACAACATTGACCATATAGAGGAGTGTTAGTGATGGACAAAGATTCAAATCAATGGGTAGATAATTGACCTTGATGAGAAGGATCCATAGTGAAGGAACCAATGGTGCTCTAATTATCCTTCTAGTGCAAGAGAATCAAATATCTAAAAGAGAGGATATGGTCCACTAGGTCACAATCCTTAACTGAATTGAAGAATGAAGAGATGGATCATATGGATGGACAACGAAGTATTCTTGATCATCTTTGAAGTGCTTAGCTCCTACAAGATAAGTGTTAGAAGGAGAATTGTATAAGAGAAGATACTTATGTGAGATTGGAGAATAGACGAACAAAAAATAAGGTGGTCATTATCATCTTATATCTTCACAGTCATTAAAGGAAAAATACATGAGGAAACACTTATAGGGTGAAGATGAGGACCGACATCATAATGTGAAGAAGAAAGATCCACTAGAACATGTTGGGAATCATTTGCGGTATAATCTATTGTAAGGTGTCATGGAAAATATCTTGTCAAATAGTGAGTAGGAATCTCACCAAAGATATATGTCTATGTTTAATCACCTAGTGATTTTGAGGATCATATAAACGATATGCCTCGGAAACTTTACGTTAGTCCATCATAATGTAATCGATCTCTAACTGTTTATCTGTTTAAATTTGGGTAAAACGTGGTTTGTAGCATTGCTGCGATTTGGATATATACTTGTTCCTCCATCCAGGTATGCGCAATGCCCCTTATTTTCATCCACGAGATCTGGTATATAAATACCTTTGTGTAAGGGTTTGAAACTAAAATAAAGCTTCATGGCTTCTCATAACATGTCGATAGATTTAAGTTAAGTTTTATGCGTCGATGACATTTTAGTGCGTATAAAAAAGAAATGCTAGGGCTAAGACTCTATGATAACGTTTAAAGACTAACTGGACTGTTTCTTTTTGATAAATAAATCCTAAAAATATGAGGACTTCAGATTTATGATGTAAATGCTACTCTACAATGTTATAAGGAAGGTTTTCTTGCCCTCTCGACTTGGTTATATTATATAACATATACAGTTTGAAATTGATAGTTCTACCTTGATTCACAACTTGATTTGTCGGTCTCGTTAGAGACTTGAATTAACCTTTTAATCTATAAGATTGGATTCTTGATGTGTGTTATTACTGTGTATGTAGAAATATTGTTTACCTTCTCAGCTCAGTTATGAGCAACTTGCTCATTATTACTACACAATGAGTGTCGGCCATATTTTTAGGGAGGATGCCTCTGTATCACTTGAGCTTTCATTTAGCAGTTTTTCCACTTGGGCTTTTCTTTTGACACTTGTAATTCCTCCTTGTGGGTCAGCAAACACTCTACAACAACTACTTTAGTTTTGATTCTCTCAGTTTTTAATTATTAACTAATGAATCATTCTTTTAAATTTGTTTTGATCTCACTTGGTCAAAATATCAAAAATAATAATTTAAAGTCTTTAAAACAAATAAATATTCGGGTTCTTAGGTGTGTTACAACATCCTTCATAAAGACCATTAGGTGGCTCAATTTATGGAAGATCATCAACTGTACATAGAGGACTCATGTGTTTTACAAACCCAATTTTGTATGTCCAAAAAATTGACACAATAATACATTGGTGTTGTGGACATTTACTACCATTGTGACGAATCTTTTCCGTTCCAAGGAAGGAGTCTTTCCCAACTTATACATATGATAATATTCATCATAATACACTAATGAAACCACTTTAAAACCACCAATTATGTTTTTACAACCCATTGATCCTCAACAAAAGAGTGACTTCCTCCGGTCAAGCCCACTCCTCTTTAAGAGGAACCTTAAAAGTCCTCCAACATATCATAACTATTTTTTCTTAACCATATAACCAAATCCTTGCTAATGGGGTTGGAGTCTCCCTTTATTGTTGCACTCTGGTCTTTTCAATAATATCCTCTCCTAATTCCAAGTGTGTCACCTCTAGGTGGAGTCGAGTTCTCCAAAAGAAGAGTGAACTCTAACTGCAATCTTCCATAATTAACTAACTTTTATATTTATACAATAAACTTTCATATGTAAAAGCTTCACTATTTAAAACAATTAGTCCCATAAGCTCTTTAAAGCTATTTCCATGTATTTAAAATGAAAAGGAGATTACATTATAAGTCATTCAATTAAATTTGTTGAATAATTAGTAACTCTCAATCAATCTAAGCAAATAGACTTGTAGGCTAAACACCATAACCCATATGTATTAGGATGACACTACAAGCTTTATATTAATAAGTTAATTAGCTTTTCTTTAGGTGCTCACGGTACTGAGATGACCATCAAGCACTTAGCTTTCTAGCCAATAATTACTTCCTCTACCCTAGTGGATCCATGCCCCAATTCATTTAGTCGAGTCAAACCCTCAGTCTCCTAAGTCTACCTAAGCGATTCACAGCTTAGGAAAATAAATAACATTACTTATACTGCTTTTACCGGGAATTTTACAACACATAACTTCAAAGCTTTTCATTAAACTATTATTTTTTATAGTGACAAACTTTGAAAGTTAAGCTTTTCATTAAACCATTTTTCTTTATAGAGACACAACTTTAAAAGTTTTTATTGCAATGAGAATAACTATGTGCATACTAAAAATCCCACTATTGAAGAGATTGTAAGGTCTGTCCCATGTCCAAAATGTTCACGTTATATGAGGGCCCTAAACAATACATTAAACAAAACTAAAAATATAACGACAATAATTTAATGCACAAGTTAAATAATAATATTTCACATTTAAAAAAAATAAAAATAACACTATAAAAGTGAAATAAATAAATTATTAAAATTAAGAGGATATTGAAGCAACCATGTTTGACACCACTTATTATTGTTCTTTATTGACTAACACTAAGAGGATGTAATTAAAAAACTAGCAATTGTCCCACAACGTACAACTAAACACGGTAAGGAGATTTATTATATAAAGATTCATCTTAGATACGGGTCTATCAAACATATGTTGGGGTTAAATTTAATAGGTCTATTTTTTTTAATATTAATTTAGTTGTAAGATCAAGATCTAAGATGGATCTATGGTAGTTATAGTTTCTTTTATTATCTAAGATGTTGTCACATACGTTTAAGTATGTGAAAACATCTTCCCCAAACTAGGTTCTAGAGCACCTCTCTCGATGCAAAAACAACAATAATAGATATGAGAGTAGTGAAGAAAGTCAAGCAGTGCATGCTAGTGAAAAGAGGATGTAGTTTATTCATGTTGTAGAGGCTAAATCATGTATACTAAATTACATCGTGCCAAGCTATTATGAGATCACATTCCATACTAATCTACAATTTGGAATTGATTTGTGGATATGATGAGGAAGTTGTGACAATGAAGCTAAGTTAATAAAGGAATGCATAAAATCTGCAAGAAAAAATTATGCATTGAGAGATCTAGAAGAAGGATTGTTGGTTCTTTCTAGAAGGAGATCTAGAAGAAGGATTGTTGGTTCTTTCAAGATTCACCTGGTTAACTAACCAAGAATGCTCTTGCAGGGACTGCTTGGGTCCCAGACCAAGAATCTGCCTGGTCCCAGACGAGGAAGTCTTTGTCTCAACCTGTAAGATCTTCTTGGACATTGTGTCCAGGAAATTGTTTGGTCCCAGACCAGAATACCCTAGTGACATATAGGGGCCCTAACCATCTGTTAGGGACTTTGCCATGGAATCAACTTGCTTGGTCCCAGACCAATAACCTCGGGAGACTATTGGGGGCCCTAGGGTATCTTCTAGGTTCCCACTCTTCCCTAATTAACCGACTAGGGTACCATCCTCATTGAGAATGGGTCTCCCAGTTGCACTATCTTTAACAATATGATCATACCAAAACAAACTTATTCGTCGTCACATATATAGAGAACCAAGGGGATCCCTTATCCGATACACAACTATTGCAAGATATTATTCTAATAAAAATAGAACATTTATGATTTTATAATGTAACCAATAACAATAATGAACTATAAAAAATCTAAGGTTTTACTATCGAAAAAAATTCAGCATGCTCTATATGAAAACATAAATAAAACAAATAAAAGTATATGAAAAAATAAATAAAATAAATAAAAGTATATGTAAAAATAAATAGAACTAAATATATCGATTTTTAATTATTTCAACAAATAAACACATGCTTTGCCTAACCTCATTACATGTGTTATTGCGGAACTTTTTTTTCTCCCAAAGAACAACTATATACTTTTTTTCTCCCAAAGAACAACTATATACTCTTTATTGATAAAGTATATGAAGCATGACGATAAGGTCATCTGTATAAGTAATATACATCAATAAAATGAAAAAATACATCAAGAAAAATTCAGCATGCTCTATATGAAAAAATAAATAAAACAAATAAAAGTATATGGAAAAATAAATAGAACTAAACATGTCGATTTTTAATTATTTCAACAAATAAACACATTCTTTGCCTAACCTCAATACATGTGTTATTGCAGATTTTTTTTTCTCCCAAAGAACAGCTATATACTTTTTTTTCTCCCAAATAACAACTATATACTCTTTATTGATAAAGTATATTAAGCATGACAACAAGGTCAGCTGTATAAGTAATATACATCAATAGAGAAACAAGCATTATCAAAACATATACAACAATATCAAAACAGATGCAGTACATGTGTTATTGCAGAATTTATTTCTCCCAAAGAACAACTATATACTTTTTTTCTCCTAAATAACAATTATATACTCTTTATTGATAAAGTATATGAAGCATGACGACAAGGTCAGCTGTATAAGTAATATACATCAATCGAAAAACACAACATTATCAAAACATATACAACAATATCAAAACAGATGTAGTATCAAAACATATCAGTTGTATAAGAAATATACAGTAGTATCAAAACATATACATTACAAACAACACATCTATAAGCAAAAACCACAGGCAAAAAAAAATCCACAGTCAATATCCAAGTCAAATAGGCCAAACATATATAGTTGCAACCAAGGTCTATTTGAGTCCAACATAACACCAATATATACATAGGAACTGAAGGTATCATGGCTGTAAAAACACAACATAAACATTTCATGTCTTATGAGAAGTTGTGATTGTCCAAAAAGACAAAATGATAAGAAATCTAAAAATATAAAATATTACCACTTCCATAGAATTTGTGGTGTTTTCTCCACCATGTTTGTATCGAACTTAAAAACTGCAACTACCAACATGCTCAAACCAAAGCCCTATCCTATAGAGGCCGGTACCACCGGGGGAACTAGTTAGGAGTTACAATATTGTTATAAACATTGTATCATCATCAGCTCACTCATCCTAGTGGAAGAGGTCGTCGCAACTTCATTTTTGTCCAAGTTTCATAAACTGCATTCGAATCAACCTCAAGCAACTCTTTAGGTGCTGATAGAGATAAAAAAATTAAAGTGTCTAAGGTTTCTAAACAAAGTCTTGATCTATCATCATTTTTTATACGATTCAACTTAGAGAATCCTCTTTCACAACTAGCAGTGCTTGCCGAAAGAATCAAAACAACTTGCCACAATTTCATCAAATTTGGGAAAGACTCACACCACTATGGTTCACCTCTGCATTGCTCCCAAGCTCCAAACATGTTTTTCTTTGGATATGCTCGATGTAAAGTGACAACAAAACTTTCCATTTCACCTTCACATTTTTCAGTATCGATTATAGGTGAGTTTCCAGTATCAAATTTTTCGCATAGACGTAACAACCATGTAGGGAAAAATATTATAAAAAAAATTCCTACAAGCAAAAAATATTATGACCTTTGGATATGGACTGTTGGCATAACTGAACCCATCACAAACCAGTAAAAAACAATGAATAATTAGCTTCAATTAAAATAAGTAAATTAGCAGAGCCACAAGTAAAGCGGCCTACGAATATCAATAGGAACAACCAAAGATAGTTAGCTATTAAACAAAGCCTAAAATAGATAATTGTATATCCATTATTCATACCAGATTGGTAGAGTTAATATAAGCACAAAACAAATACTATTAATAAAAAAATTGATATGAGAAAAATAAAAACAAATTTCTTACCTATTTCTTTATCCACTCTTTAACTGAAGGTTATTTAAATCTTAATCAAGATTCATTTATTAAGCATAAAAAGAGAAGAGGATAGTGAAATGAATCCCACTAAATCAAATGAACCTTTTACATCAAAGGAACCTTTTACATCTTCAGTCATTACAGTTATGCCACCAGGGACAACACAAAATTTTCAGGTAATATTCTCCTATCCAAACATACATATGTCACAAAAAAAAAATACAAAATAGATACCCGCAGAAATACAGAGGTACCCAAAGCACCTGGGAATCACTACAATAAAATCCCTCTCATAAGAGAGCTATCTGAATCAGTCATCTATGTCCCTAGAGAAAATAACAGGAGCCCAGAAATCTGATCCAAGCAAGGAGAGTGACTCTTGTATCCTGTAGTAGCTTGCTCAACAAAACCTGATAGTAGCTCAATGAATCATGAGAGATAAACTGTAATAGAATGAGCATATTCTAAAAAAGTTGTGATGAGTCAACCCCAATAATCTCATTCCCAAATGAGTCAGTAAGTAAGAGATGGCCCGGAGCCAAGTGCAATCCTTCCTTGGATAAGATGTCTTCCCTCTTGTTATGTTCCCTATAGACATGACTGAAATCCACCCATGTAAAAGAGGACATGAGAATTCTGGTGTTGAAGCACCAAGCCTCAAGATTCACCATGTCCAGGGTAGATTCCTTTTTTGCCCAGTTTATAATCACAGAGGAGTCGCCAAAGATATGTAGGTAAGGTAACCCAATATCCTTGGCGACTCGTAGTGATGCCCAGAGTGCTAAGAGTTCTGCTCTAGTATTTGTGCAGCTGCCACATCCGAGTTTGAAAGAAAGAAGGTGTTGTTCATTCAACCAAAGACAGAAGCCTGCTCCACCCATGTTATTTGCAGCAGCACCATCAAAACATATCATAGGATACACAGAAGTAGGAGACTTCCCAATGTTCCTAATTCTATGCTTGTGCTTCTGAAGAGGCTTAAAGGTCTTTACCTCTTCAAAAATAATATGTAACAGGCTAGTCAAAATGGGTTCCTGATCGTCAAAACATAAACGGTTTCTTGCCTTCCAAATATTCCAAATAATGAAAATGGGCAGATACAATAATATACCCTTATTTGATACCCAATTAGATAGATTTTCCAGAAAAGTAGAGGCATTCCATAGTATGATGTTAGCAAGCTTGCAATTAAGAAGGCATTGCAAAGGTCACTTCAGAATGATTGTTACAGTAAGTCTCATTGACTTTGCTGTGACTTGCAATTAATTACTGTTAGTATGATTCCCTGTAGGAACAAGCTTTTGCTTTCCTTGGCTTGTCTTTATGATTTCTTCAGACTAGATGTTACAACAGATTGCTTATAGCAAGGTATCTTAAATCTCTTGTTTTGTTCAAAAATAAGAAAATATTTTATATTCTGACAGGCCAATGCCCATGCTAATTACTTAACAAGGACTAATAATAGAATAGGCTATCAACATTCTTCTCTTGTACTATTCTCGTTGTAACTACTATTTTAACTTGTTCCAATCCATTTATTGATTTCTGACTAAATCTCTTTACTATAAATGTAAAAATTTCCTGTATTATTATACAATACGTACAATGCTATATCTCTATTGATAATTGGTCCAGACTCCAGACTCCAGAACACAAAATCAAAACCAACAACAATCATTCCAATATTTGAAACATTTAAAGCATGAAAAATTCCATGTATCCAGTTAATATAAGACACTTCCAATGAGGAGGATCTTGTTTCTCTACACGCTATTGAGTTTTGGAGTTTGATTACCAAATATTCCAATGAGTATTAGCCTCTATTATGTTAAAGTATTAACATGCATGCAGCCTGTTCAATTTTGTAAAATGTAGCCGTTAAGTCGAGAAAGTCTGCAAGATGCCAAAAGAAGGAAAGTAAAGCAAGATACCAAAAAGGGACAGTGAAGGAAAAAGAAAAATTGTGGAAACACAAAATTTCAGTAAAGTAAGATACCAAAAAGGGACAGTGAAAAAGAGAAAAATTGGGCAAAAGTTATCCATTGAGCCGTAGAGCATTTAATGTGGTTGCAGGAGGCTTGATGACCATTGGATTTCGAACAGTTCAAGATCCAACGATCATCAAGCTTACTGCAATGGCATTAAATGCTCTACAGCTCAATGGATAGCTCTTGCCCAAAATTGTGGAAACACAAAAGTTCTCATAACGACTAAATAAAATAAAAAAATGAAGAAGCCAGTCTTGGGAAAGTAAATAGACGCTTCGTCAGGGACTGCTGGGACGACGGTTCATATGCATGGATATCAGAACAAATGCTTTATAGTAAAAGCATAACTATTCACTAAGATTTAGTTTCTTTTTAATGTGTAGTTTTTTTAATGCAGTCCTAGCACGTTTGATTGCCTAAAATCTAATAAACATCAAATCTACTGCCACCGTAGTAAATAGCTTGCAGCAAGTTGAATAGTGCTGAGTCTGTTGACGAAGAAAAAAAGAAAAAACACTTTAATGTAAACAATTTTTGCGCAAATTGATGGCACATTATCCAAATGAACCCTTTCAAATAAAAGAACCTTTAATAAACAAATATAGAGCAAATTATTCAAAACGATTACGGTCAAAGAAAAAACACTATATAAACAAAATTTACAATTATTTTATAAAAATAGCAGTATCCTAAGCTGGCTTCTTCGAAAAATAACACTATAAGAACAAAATTGATCAAATTAGAATAATTTTACAATTATTTTATAAAAAAGGCAGTACCCTAAGCTGGTTTCTTCTCATATTTTTCGAATTAGATCAAACATTGAGGATAATTAGTGGAATTGAACTTAATTAGATGCAAGAAGAATAAGGATATTGAATTGCAGTGAATTAATTTAGGCATTTAAATGTAATTTGAGTTTATTACTTTGATAAGCTTTTTTATTTGATAATTTATGGTGGAGTCTGAACTATGACTTATATTTACCGGGTTTTTTTATTTGATAATTTGGGGTGGAGAAAATTATAAAAAAAATTACTTTTAATCATTATTCTTAATATCAGATTTTATCATTATAGAGCTATTTAAAATACATTCTGTTACACTGAAAAAATTAATTAGCTTATTGGGCAAGCTTTAATAAAACCTTAGCTTAAAATCCAACAACTTATTGTACAGCTACCTTCCCATTAAAACTTGAGCAGCATGCTAATTAATTTTCACCCTATTACAGTCTCCCTAAGCGACCTGTTTCTCTGTAATAATGACAACTTCCGGACGAATTTGGTTGCGTAGCATTGTCTCCTGACAGGTTGTCTTGTGATTTGATATCGAGTAAGCTATCTACCGAAGTCCGAAGTCTTGCTTACCTTTCCTTTATTGTAAGTCTTTAAGAAACATAAAGGAATATAGAGGGTTAATAACTAAGGCGGTGACACCTGGTAAAACATTATGGATTTTTTTTACCACTGCCATAAATAGATTTCAGAGTCCAATTCTCAATTTTCTGCTACTCTCTTAATGGATACCAATATATACCCAGTGCAACATAAGGTTGAGTCCAGGAGGTAAGATTCCTATTGCATTCACAATGGAAAAGTAATTTATCATTCAATCATAGGCGTGGGTTATATATATTTTTTCTCACCGGTTGCAGTGCAGAGCATACTTGAATCATCTCACCTCAGCTTCTATATTCAGCGAGGGTTTTCACTTTTCCCAGGCCAATTGAATCAATAGTTGTTGTCAGTAACTATGAGAAGTTTTTGGTGGATATTCTGCAACGAGTATTGAAAGAGGTAACATACGAGGGTCTAGAGGTTTATCCAAACCCAGTTGAGCTGGACGGTGTATCCTTTAGTCTCCCTAGTTTTGAGTTGTAAACATTTTATTTGTTTTATTTTGGAAACCCACAATTTACAAGGAACTAACATTTCATAGACTGTATAGCGCTGCCCTTTCTAAATCACGACTCACATCATACATGGTATTCGATTGTATTGTTTCCTTGACCGAAGGTAGGTAACTTATTCATGAATCATGATTGGTTGATGCCATTGATGCACCTCTGCCCTAAATTCTGACAGGTCGAGCCTCAATGGAGGCATTTGGGGCATTTTGTTCATTGTATATGCAGCTAGGCCAAGGAACCCTGTCCTTACAAACAGAGTTGGACATTGAGCACAACTAGGACAACCAACAATGTTGGGACTGACGAATTAATATCATTTTAATTTAGGGCCAACATTAACCAGCTTGATGCTTGAGATTCAACGACTATCATATTAAAGCCTGCACTAGGATGGTTAACTTGATGGATTATTTGGGACCGGCCTTTACGTCTTCCATTTTGTGTAGTCTATTATTGATCGTGGCCATAACTCAAGTCTGCAAACAACTTAGGACTTAGGACTCAGGAGCGTGGGACGAAATTGCAAGGCACGCCTGGTAAAATAGATTTAAAAGGATGCCTAGTAAAACTCATTACTTGACATTACACAGAGTCTGTAACCCTCCACGAAGAAACCACAGTGTAGAGCCCAAGACAACCACCCGCCGGCCGCTAAGTTCATATTAAGCAATCCATCTATAAACTTTAAATGAAGTCATGGGAAGCCCTAAAAAAACAAATTTGAAATCCAGAATAAGATGGATAAAATAGTGTACATACCTGTAACTTCATTTTTCTGCTTAGCCGAATCACATTCACCAGTTTTTGCTTCACTTATTTCGATTCCGAGTGATCCCAAGCTCCCAGAGTCCCTGCAAATTGGTTTATTCTGGGCCGTTTAGAGCTGCCAACTGCAAATTGAAATGGCTGGGAAGTGGGTGGGCTGACTCCTTGATCTTCAAATAGCCGGGTCAAAATAGAAACCTGGAACTCCCCTGCACCAACAACTCAAAACCCCAGGTCCAAAATGCAACTTTCCAACAACAGACTCCAATCTCCCTTGACCAACCAGAACAACACGTTACACAACCTCTCCAATTCAACAATTCAACAAGAAACCCCACCAAACAAGAACTCTCAACACTGGAAACTTAGACTGCAATTCCCATCCACAGGAAACCAAGAGCTCCAGGTCGTAAATGCAAGATTAAACCCCAATTTCCTTCCATGGACCAGATTGCAACTCCTCTTGTCCAACAATTCCAGTGAGAAATGTCACGACTCACAAAAGAATAAACCCGTGAATAGGGATCAAATAAAATCCAAATGAAAACCCTAAATTCTAATCCTATGCAAATTGCAATCCATATTATCCATTCCAAATTCCAATTCCATCGAAATTGTACCCAGTTACCAGTACCCACTACTACATTGATATCACAACACTGTAGGATACATTTAAAACCAAAATAGTGGAAGCTGTGAGCAGACTCGTCACTCGAGGGAGGCTTCCATCCCATTGGAAATGATAAATTCTAATTAATAGCTATCCGTAACAAATAAATTTTAACCAGGCTGCCAACTTGCCACCAACTTAGCCAAGGCCCAACTTCTAAGCTAAAGCTTGGAATTGGAAATGGAAAGACTCTGTCTGTGACCTATCACGACTCACGCCATAGATTGCAGTGATCGCAGATTCGCATTCGCATTCATGGTGGCAGACCACGGTCCTGGCGGAATCACAAATTTGAAATGATAGATCACCAAATTACCAATTCAGTGATTAGCCTGATTCACCGAATCACCATGTATAATGTACTTCAATTTTCGGGTGACAGGTCCCACTGTCCACATGGCACAAGCCCCGGCCCCCAGCTGCCCCAGACTTAGCCCACTAAAAAACTATTGACGGGCAGATTTTGGATAAGCCCTTCCAGCGAAATTTTAAAAAACATTTGATAGTTTCATGATTGACGGGCGTATTCACTAATTGAATTTATTTTGCATGTTAAAAAAAAAATCGGTCTTCTATGACGGGTAAAAGGGTCCTTGACGGGCCCTGAAGGCTTCAAATTTGAAGCCTGAAAGGCCCCACAAGAGCATCATGTCACTTAGAAGAGTAGAACTTGGGTGGGGAGTGTAACATTCATTCCTCCCAACCACCCAAGCTACATCCATTTGACCGCTTTGTGGACTTTAGAAAGGATTTCAATACGGTACCTAGAAACTTACCAGTGGAACAGATGTTATACACCTGAGTGGCACCTCTCCATCCGAGTTCTGATATCCCTCATGTCGGCACACAAAAGGACACTTATGGATAGAGGTTTTCCCTTAACACTTTAGCTTGGCTTATGATGAAATACATTCCCTATATACCCAGCTAGTTACTTTGCCATTTTGCCATGTTAGGATGTATTCGCGACTCTCTTTATAGACAACTCGCACATCATTCGCGAGTCTCCCTTACAGCAAGTCGCGAATCCATGTATTCGCGGGTTGCGCTTATACAGAGTAGTGAATCATTCGCGGGTTGCTCTACTATATACCCGCGAATGTGCCTCTTAACATGAAAACATAAAAACACGCGCTAATGGGAGTTTAGTTAAGTCATTTTACTTAATCTCCCTAACTACTATAACCTCCCTAACCTTCGAGAACTGCCTTATTTCACCCATATAAATACAGGCCTTGGGGAAGGTATTAGATACTTACACTTGGAGAGCAAAGTTATGCTGGTGGATTGTTCATAGAAGTCTTTGGAGCATTGAAACTCAGAATCCTTTGGTGACAGAGGAGTCCTTGTCTCAGACGTTTGGTTGTACTCTAAACTTTCTCATTATTGATAATAAAGAGATTACTTCTTCCACATGTGTCTCATATATCTTGGTTTTGATAATTGTTTATGCTTCAGTATTTCATATTTGATTTATCTAACCTGCTAATATATATATATGAATCACTTTATATCTGGAAGATTGTCTCTGAACAGGTGAAAGAGGAGTGAGCCTTGAAGACTTTGGAAGTAGAGCAGATTGGAAGAGGACTAGCAAGGATCGAACTTCGGTTAACAAGTAAGTTCTTCTAACCCTCCTATTTTCCTATTCTGCACTTTAGAAGTCAATTGTCTGCAAGTGTTTGAGTATGTTGGTAACCCCCGACCTACGATTATTAGATGCATAATCCCTTACAACAGAACCGACGACTCCATTGGGGAAGCCTAGACTACTGTAGGTCATTTCTGTCTTCCTGACCAGTTTTGCTTGTGAGTCTGTTTGTGATTTTCTATCCTGGTTCTTGCTTGCTTCAACATTTTAGAGTCTTAGGGTTTTTTTTCTGTTTTTGACAAAAAAAATTATACCCATTCGTGGGTTGTTCTACTGAATAGTCGCGAGTATAAAGTTGCATTCGCGGGTTGTTATACTGCACAGTTGCGAGCATTCGCGAGTTGCACTGCTAGACAGTCGCGAGTACTCCTGAAAATTGGGATTTTTAAAGAAGAGTTTGCTTGTTTCTTTTCTTGCTATAGTCCTTGTTTTCTAAGAATACTTTCTTTAATAATGCTGTAGAGTTTGTTTGATTGCCTCAGTTGATCACATCTTAGTGCTTTTTGAAAGCCATTGAGTCTTTTTTACTTGGTTTATTTACTGTTTGCATCCTGAAGCTTTTGGCCTATTTGGGTTCTTGGTTAAAGTGTCTTAGTCCATATCAGTGATCAGAGTCTTGGGCTCTGTTTTTTCCAGTCTGCTTTCTGACAGTTGCTGGTTTGCACTTGCCTTTTTAAGTCTACAGTGGTTTTGTGTCATTGTTAGCACCCAAGCTAGGGTTCCTAGCCTGCTTCTCTTGCTGGTCTGTTGGTTCTGTCAGCCTGTTTGCTTCAGTTTTTAGTTTGTATATAGTTCATAAGTTTCAAGTTCACTCAAGCATAGTGCATTGTAGGTGCATAGTGGATTTTTGAGCAATTTTTAAAGTGAAAAGAAAACATAGTTAGTCTTTTGCATTGTGATTTTTGCATAAGTAGTGTTTGCTTCATTTTAAAAATATATAA
>LPNX010052516.1:30543-87857 GCA_001517045.1 Pseudotsuga menziesii
TTTTTTTAATGAGACGCCCTTTTGGCAGCTAATCATAACTTAGCTTAATCCTTCTAGTCGCCAAGACTGGGCTCTTTTGGCAGCTAGTGTGAACTTGAACCTTAGCTCGATTCTCCCGGCTGCCAGAACTGAGGTCTTTTGGTAGCAAACCTAGTCTCTACAAAACAGAGTTAACTACCACAAGCTATTTTTTCAAAATTTTGAAATTAAGACTCAATAAAATTGATTTTTGACTTAATAATGAGAAAATAAAATTTTGACTCAAACCTATCACCTAAAAGAAAACAGACTGGTTATTTTAGGAGATAACAGTTCCTTACCTTTGTAACTTGAGAATCACAAAGTATATAGCAAGATTAGCGTGTACTGGAAAAAAAAACAACAACACACAAAAAATGAGACAATAATAGTAGAACATGGAAATAAAAGAGGTTTGTTATTATGGGAACAATGCTCACATGCCTCTTATGGTAGGGCGTCCATTCACTTAAGAAGAGATCTACTACAATATAGTTCAAAAAAGGATTCATATCCTTGGAGCTTCTTTAAATAGGCTTCAAATGTCCAAAACCCTAACTACTTGACATGGTCAAAATATAATTCCCTAATGGCTCTTAATTAATAAAGAGATCCTTTTTACATTGATTGATGAATATTAATTTATTCGAACTAATTACAAAGTTATGGCCTTATACTATCTATGTTTAATTCTTATACTAAGGCGAGTTAGGGTAGGACCCTAACACTCTCTCCCCCTTCAAAAGTAGCGTTGTACTCAATGATGAAGGTGCATAAATTGCTCTAAGATGTTGGATGGTTCCCAAGTGACATCATTTAGAAGCATATATTTCCAATGGATCAAAACTTCCTTGATGGTGCACCCTCTCAATCTTGTTTCCTTAGAATCCAATACTACAACCAATTGAATCTAAATGGATCCTTCCTTGTCAAACAATGGTAAACTAGTGTATCCAGTCCCACCACTTTTTTGAGGCAAGAGACATGCAAGACATGGTGAATCTTGGAGTAGTTTGGTAGAGAAAGCTTATAGGAGACCTATCCAATGCATTGTAGAATGGTGTAGGGTCCAAAAATCTTCATAGAAAGATTCTAATGGAGATGGGTCTTGAGAGATGTATGCTTATATGGTTGTAGTTGAATAAACACATAATCCCCAACTTCAAAGGACTGCTTAGAGTGATGTTTTGGGAAAGAATCATGTTATCTTTAAGGATGTGGAGAATGTTATTCTTAGTGTCGAGTGCATCATCTAATACTTGAACCCTTGATGTACCCGGTATATAGGAAATCATTGATAAGGGTTTTCAACCATACATTGCTTCATATGGTGTCATCTTTACAGAAATATGATAAATCATATCATGTCACCATTCATCCATAGGGAGATAGTGCATCGATTTGTGTGGCTTATTAAATGTAAAGCAATGCAAGTAGTTTTCCAAGCCAACTTATTGATTGCTTTAGTTTTACCATCTATTTAAGGCTGGTATGTCGTGTTGAAATTCAACTAAATGCCTTGAATTTTGAAGAGATATTTCCAAAACTTGTTGGAAAAAGCGAGGTCACAATCAAAGACATTAGATGTTGGCATGCCTTAGAGTTTGATTTTGATCTAGTAAAACTTGGGCCACCAAAGAGGGTGTGAAAGTGGGTGGTAAGGCATGCAAACAGGAATATGTAGTTAGACGATCTACTACCACCATAATTATTGTTTTATTTCCTTCCTTAGGAATCCCCATGAAGAAATCCATAGAGATACCCATCCATATATGATTTGGAATGTGGAGTGAATGCAAATCCCTTGGTGACTTGATTGTTTCCCCCTAGTGTTATTGGAAAATGTCGTAGGAGACAACAACGTTATGGATATATTTCTTCATGCATTCCTAGAAGAAAGAGTGATTAATTCTTTCATATAAGTTTTATAAAATCCTGAGTGACCTATTGTGCATGGTGAATGTAATTATGCCAAGACTCTTAGTTTTAATGTTAAATCTATTGTGAGAAAGATGTGCTCCTTATACCTCAAAATATTTTGGTTCCATGTATACTTGGGTGGAGGATTTGAGTCTTCTTGAAGTTGTTTGATGAGGTGTCGACTGTGTATTGGGCCAACAATTTCTAACGTCGCTGCAAGGAAAAAATCTTCTAATGGAGGTTCTTTGTGGATGCTCCCCTTAAAAAACACAAATATCTATTTATAGCATAGGCGAGCGGACAGATACTTTAGCAGAGGTTTTATCACAATGATTTTATCATTACCAAGAACATCAGTGCACACTTTATATCGACGCATCGGTGTGGATTAAAACACAACACATTGATATCAAAAAATTTCGTTCAATGCAATTGTTTTTTAAATTTCCACTTGAAACACTAACTAGTGCGTTTAAAATAACCTAACGCATAGGTGCATCACATGCATAATCCATTGATTCTAGCCACAAATACATGCCCTCGGCTGGAAAAATATGTTTTTTTCTTTAAAGAAAACATTATGGTGCTTTATAAATATGATAACACACAGGTGCACTAATAAACTGCATGCACCAAATTCAACATTCCTCGTTAAGTGGCACTTGAATAAATGTTTTATAATTTCCATTACCTCACGAGAAACTTTTTTATTTCTAGTTTTATATTGAGTAGCAGCACATTTCATTCTTCTAGATGCACTGATGTGTCGGTTAATTGAGAGCACCATAGTAGGGTAGAATTAAAAAAAATATCCAGATGCATTACTATTTTTATATTTTTATATTGATTAGAAACATGTTTATTTCTTTTGGACGCACTAGTGCTTCGTGTAATTGAGAGCACCAATGTTCAATATTCCTTATATGGTTCCACTAGGTCATGAACATTACTGATGGTTCCACCAATAATGATCATAGTTCCATAAATAATTATCATGATTCCACCAACAATTCTCATGGTTCCATTAACTTTCTTCAAGTTTCAACCATCAATTTTCCAAGGTCCCTCCATTAAATATGTTGATGGTTCCATCAAATCTAACTTTATTCAAGTTGATTCCACCACCAATCTCACGGTTCCAGTAATTTTGTTCAAGGTTCCGTAGGCATTTCTCATGATTCCACCACCTCATGACATTGTGTGCATTTTTTATTGACTGTTTCATGGTCCATAAATAGTGCTCCTGATATTCATATTTCCACCAACATTATTCAAAGTTCCTTAATTGCACATAGTTCTGTATGCATTGTACATGGTTCCACCTACATTGTTTATAATTCCATGAATGCTTATGGTTCCATAAAATTTCTTCATGGTTCCACCAATAATGTTCATTGTTCCACCAATAATGCTCCTGGTTCCATTAGCTTTGTTCAAGATTCAACCACCAAATGTATAAGATTCCTCCACCATTAAATATCTTCATGGTTCCATCAACTGTAACTTTTCTATAGTTGTTTCCACCACCAAATTCACAATTCCACCAACATAGTTCAAGGATCCTTAAATCCACATGGTTTTGTATGCATTGTACATGGTTCCACATGCATTGTTCATAGATCCATCAAAGATGATCATGGTTCCATTAACATTCATCATGGTTCCACCCTTAAAATCCTCATGCTTCCATGAATTTTGATCAAGGTTTCTTATATGGTTCAACCACCTCATGACCGTTACTCATTCTTGCGGTAATAATGCTCATGGTTCCATAAATAATTTTCATGGTTCCACCAACAATGCAAATAGTTCCATTAAGTTTGTTTAAAATTTAAACCACCAAGTGTGCACAATTCCACCACCAAATATGTTCATGGTTCCATCAACTCTAACTTTGCTATATTTGGTCCCACTAGAAGATGTTCATTATTGCCCTAACTTTGTTCAAGGTTCTATATATGGTTCCACCACCTTCTGACTACTATTCATGGTTTCACCAAACATTATTCGTAGTTCTGTAAATTGTGCTCATGGTTCTACAAACAATGCCTCTAGTTCAATCAGAATTAATGAGGGTTCCACCAATAACACTCATGGTTCCAACAACATTTCTCATGGTTCCAACAACACAACTCATGGTTCCACTAAAATAAATGACAACCTTTCACTATATTGATGCCTTCAAATCTTCATCAATGAATCTCACACCCACAAACTGAACTAGTTTGGAGTCATTTGAAATATGAAATATGTTGTGTTTTTCATATCGTAAGCCATATCAAGTTTTTTTAGATTGTAATCCTTCCAAGATTTGATGATTGTCTTAGAAATATCAAGTTCTCGAGGTTGTCCTTCATTAATATTTTCTTCCAATTCAAATTCACATTAACTATTGTCGTTGTCATCTATGCTTCTTCATTTGTCTCATCTTCAAAACCTATCAATTCACTGAATGATTATTTCTCATGACCAATTAAGGAATCCTCAATCATAGTATCTTTATCAACTAGGTTTACTAGATCACTTGTATCACAATTAGCTTCAAACTTTTCCATTAGATCATTTGAATCCGAGTTGTATCCAGATGAATTAGGTTACTTGTTTCACAAGTTGCATTAATAGTTTCTTTCTCTTGTTTAATTAATTGTATTTGAAGAAATTCAATAAATTTATTTTTTGTTTCAAGTTTTTTGTAAAAATTAATCACCTCATTTCCAAATCATCTAAGGATTCTTGTGGCTCTTTAATTTCTTGTTTTTCATTTTGTAACTTCTTTCCTCCTTTACCCATGTTTGATCATGGTTCCATAAACAAATCTCTTGGTTCCACCAATAGTGCTCATGGTTACATAACTAGATCTCATGGTTCCACCAACAATGCTCATGGTTCCACCAACAATTTTCATGGATCCATTAACTTTGTTGGAGATTCAACCATCAAATGTGTAAGATTATGCCACCAAATATGTTCATGGTTTCATCAACACTAAATTTGTTTAAGGTTCCATACGCATTGCTCATGATTACACCACCTTGATACCATGTATGCAATACTCACCGAATGATTCGTGGTCCATAAATAATTCTTATGATTCACATTTTCACCAACATTATTCATGTTCTTTAATTTCACATGATTTTGTATGTACATGGTTCCACCTGCATTGTCCATAGTTCCATCAATATTGTCCATGGTTCCACCCCTAAAATGCTCATTTTCCATGAATTTTGTTCAAGTTTCCTGGTACGTTTCCACCACCTTATGACCATTACTCATGGTTACATCAATAATTCTCACCATTCCATAAATAGAGCTCATGGTTCCACCAATAATGCTCATGGTTCCATAAATTTATTAAGTATTTGTCACAGACATTGTAAACATAATTTATGAAGTATTTGTCACGGACTTAGCGACAGATCTAGTAGAAGAGTAATGAGGTAGATTGGACTACATCTGGGACTACTTGTACAATGTTCATGACAAAAATAACTTAAATAACAAAATAAGAGAGAAGTGTAAACCATGACAAAAGCATGGCAATATGGCTGGAATGCGGGGATGAAAACAATACAATACAATAAGGTTGTCAACGCCACTTGTACAATGATGAGATGGATAGGGCCCCTTAATGAGAGAAAACTACTCCAACAAGAAAAGAACATTGGTTGCATTTAACCACCAAATTTGCAAGATTTTCCACCAAATATGTTCATGATTGCATCAACTCTTACTTTATTCAAGATTCCATATGCATTATTCAGGATTCCACCACATCGTGACCACATATACGTCACTCACCAAATGATTCATGGTCCATAAATAATGCTTGTGATATTCATGGTTCCACCAACGTTGTTCAAGGTTCCTTAGTTTCACATGGTGTTGTATGCATTGTACATGGTTCCACTCGCATTGTTCATCGTTCCATCAAAATTGTTCATGGTTCCATCTACATTCTTCATGGTTCAATGCTCATTTACCATAAATTTTGTTCAAGGTTCCTTGCATGGTTCCACCACCTTACCACCATCACTCATGTTTCCACCACTAATGTTCATGGTTCCATAAATAGAGCTCATGGTTCTATAAATAGAGCTCATGGTTCCATCGACAATGCTCATGGTTCCATCAACAATGCTCATGGTTCCATAAATAGAGCTCATGGTTCCAAATCAATTGCTCATGGTTCCACCAACAATGCTTATGGTTCCATAAATAGAGATCATGGTTCCATAAACAAAGCTCTTGGTTGCACCAACAGTGTTCATGGTTCCACCAATAGTGCTCATGGTTCCACCAATAAATAAAATCCATGGTTCCACCAACAATGCTCATGGTTCCACCAATAGTGCTCACGTTTCCACCAATAATGCTCATGGTTCTGCCAATAGTGCTCATGGTTCCATAACTAGAGCTCATGGTTCCACCGACAATGTTCATGGTTCCATCAACAATGCTCATGGTTCCATAAATAGAGCTCATGGTTCCAAAACAATTGCTCATGGTTCCATGAACAATTCTTATGGTTCCATAAATAGAGATCATGGTTCCATAAACAAAGCTCTTGGTTCCACCAACAATGTTCATGGTTCCACCAATAGTGCTCATGGTTCCACCAATAAATAAAATCCATGGTTCCACCAACAATGCTCATGGTTCGATAAACATAGCTCATGGTTCCATAAACAGATCTCATGATTCCTCCAATAGTGCTCATGGTTCCATAACAGAGCTCATGGTTCCACCAACAATGTTCATGGTTCCAAAATAGATGTCATGGTTCCACCAAATTTGTTCATGGAATATATTAATCATTATCACCATGTGAAGGGGTTAGTCATGAGGAATATATTAATCATTATCACCATGTGAGGGGGTTAGTCATGAGGTGTTTCAAAAATATATTGCCAAGTTAGGATCAATTGTAAATTGGGATGAATTTGTTATGGGGGGATACCCATAACTTAAATGGTATTAAATAGGAAAAAGATGTATGGGTGTCATTTCTTCAAGAGCTTCACCATATGGCGGTACATGATAATTTTAGAGGATCCATACTTGATCCGGTTTAGTGTATCTATATGACCATCCTTAGTGAACCTCATTTATAATGCCCTGAAATCCATGGTAAATAGACAAAAATGCATAAGCATTATGTGCCTAGAACTACATCACCATTATCCATTTCAATAGAAAACATGTGAGATTTGAGTAAATAGTCCCCCATTTGAAGTTCACATCCTCACACTTGTCATTGAGTTACTCAAATATCCATTAGCTATCATAATTTGAAAATATATGTTGTGTGTACATAATATCAAGTTTCTTTGGAAACTCTTCGATGTATAAAATGGAAACTCAAGCAGTCTTAAGGGTTGAGAAGAGTAGGCTTGGTCTAGGATCCATATTAGGGGTGGGAAGGGAGATAAATGGGGGTTCTTTATTTTGTGCATTGTCCACTACATGTGCTTCCTTAGATCATTAAGAAGCCTCCAAGCAAGTAGTTGAGTGCGTCATCAAGACCTATGCTCAAATATCTTCCTTTGGACCATTGATAAAAGAATCTTTGAAATCCATGCCCTTTATGTAGATTCCCAATATTTCTAAACGTATTAGAAATAGTTCACTATGTTTGTTTGGGATAACATGGTCAAACAACCCAAATTATCAATGCCAATTTCAAAACATAGATGGATTTAACGAATTGACTCCATGTAATGTATCCCTCTTATGACATTGACATCATTACCAATGTTCTTGATCCAAGTATATTAAACCCACTACAAGTTTCACTAGGTCATCAATAATACCACAGAGGGAGAAGTAGTCTCCCATATGTGAAATCCGGCGTGTAGGGTTAGGTTAAATCCATCAAAATTATTTGGGTCAACTTTAGGATGTTTGTGACACATCTAGTGTTTACTAAGGCGAATGGTTGGTGATGAGAGAGGCCCACCTCCAATGGAGGATTCAACCCCTTTCTTTTGTAATGGCAGATCCAACCATCACGAACCTACATCTAGGATGGGAATGATATAATGTTAATGGTTATTATTGTAGCTAGATCTACTTTCACATTGTCAAAATTTTCTTTCAAGCCACCCAAAGATGCTTGTAGATTTTATATCTTAGAAATGTAACATTTTGGATACTAAAGATTTAATTTTCCACAAATCCACTTTTCTCTCAACTTATCCCTTCAAATCCTCCAACAAACATTAGATTAGATATTCTCTCCACATTTCCATGATATTCTTGTTGGTGCAAAACATTAAACAAATTATAGCATATATCCAACGAATTTACCATGAATTTGTTCAAGGTCCCTAGGATGTTTCCACCATCTTGTGACCATTAGTCATGGTTCCACCACAAATGCTCATGGTTCCATAAAAAAATCTCTTGGTTCCATCAATAGTGCTCAATGTTCCACCAAAAATACTCATGGTTCCATAAATGCACATGGTTCCATGATTTTCTATGTTAGAAATGTAACATTTTGGATACTAAAGATTTAATTTTCTACAAATCCACTTTTCTCTCAACTTATCCGTTCAAATCCTCCAACAAATATTGGATGAGATATTCTCTCCACATTTCCATGATATTCTTGTTGGTGCAAAACATTAAACAAATTATAGCATATATCCAACGAATTTACCATGAATTTTGTTCAAGGTCCCTAGGATGTTTCCACCATATTGCAACCATTAATCATGGTTCCACCACTAATGCTCATCGTTCCATAAACAAATCTCTTGGTTCCATCAATAGTGCTCAATGTTCCACCAAAAATACTCATGGTTCCACCAATAATACCCATGGTTTCATAATTGCGCATGGTTCCACCAATATTGCTCATGGTTCCATAGATGCACATGGTTCCACCACTTTGTGACCATTTCTCATGGTTCCTCCACCAACACTCATGGTTCCGCTACCAATGCTCACGATTCCACCAACAATGTTTATGGATCCAATAATAGTGCTCATGGTTCCACCAACAATGCTTATGGTTCCACTAACAATGCTCATGGTTCCACCAACATTACTCATGGTTCCATTAATAGTGTTCATGGTTCCACCAACAATGCTCATGGTTCCACTAATAATGCTCATGATTCCACTGCTAATGCTCACGGTTCCATAACTAGAGCTCATGGTTCTACCAACAATGCATCCACCAACAATGCTCATGGTTCCATAGCTAGAGCTCATGGTTCCACCAACCATGCTCATGGTTCCATAAATAGAGCTCACGGTTCCACCCATAATGCTCATGGTTCCATAAATGTAGATCATGGTTTCATAACTAAGCTCTTGGTTCCATCAATATTTGTCATGGTTCCACCAACATTGCTCATGGTTCCATCAATAATGTTCATGGTCACATAATCAAAGTTCATGGTTTGTTGTCTTTTATCCCTCATCTTAGGATCCTGGCCCAGGTTCAGTCCCTTCCACTTAGCACAACAAAACCCAATATATTGGCCCGGCAGAGCAAAGCTTAGTTGGAAACACCTCTGACGCAGATGTAGTCTCACCTAAGATATCTTTCTATGGGTAACATCCAGAACCAAGTTTCCACAGTTGGGTGGGGGATTTTTGGTACCTTGGTCCTAAGACTGATTATATGCCTCTGCAGAACCTGAAGGAGCATCCCAGGACTGATTATATGCCTCTGCAAAACCTGAAGGAGCATCCCAGGACTGATTATATGTCTCTACAAAACCTGAAGGACCATCCCAGGACTGATTATATGCCTCTGCAAAACCTGAAGGAGCATCCCAGGACTGATTATATGCCTCTACAAAACCTAAAGGATCTCCTAGGACTTATTATATGCCTCTACAAAACCTGAAGGAGCATCCCAAGATTGATTATATGCCTCTGCGAAACCTGAAGGATCTCCCAGGACTAATTATATGCCTCTGCAAAACCTGAAGGAGCATACTAGGACTAATTATATGCCTCTGCAAAACCTGAAGGATCTCCCAGGACTGATTATATTCCTATGAAAAACCTGAAGGAGCATCTCAGGACTGATTATGTGCCTCTACAAAACCTGAAGGATCTCCCAGGACTAATTATATGCCTCTTGCAAAACCTGAAGGATCTCCCATGACTAATTATATGCCTCTGCAAAACCTGAAGGAGCGTCCGAGGACTGATTATATGCCTCTGCAAAACATGAAGGATCTCCCAGAACTGATTATATGCCTCTTGCAAAACTTGAATCCCCTACTACCATCTTGTCGTCTTCATATCATCTCATCGTCACACAGAGCCCAACCCAGATGCACACATCTCAACCATACTGGAACAACCACAGCCCTTACATATGCACCATGGGAGGACACGCCTACCACCATGTGAGAAAAGGCTCTCGTTTGAACACATAACCAGTGGAATTCACCCTTAAACCCCAAGCGCTTGACTTTTTGGTGAATATGTTGAGTTTGGTTTTCTTCAATTTTTCTTACACCAAAATATCCAACAACTAGATCTCATGGTAACATAACTAGATATCATGGTTCCACCAACAATGCTCATGGTTCCACCAACAATGTTTATGGATCCATTACCTTTGTTGGAGATTCAACCACCAAATGTGTAAGATTCTACCACCAAATATGTTCATGATTTCATAAACACTAACTTTGTTTAAGTTTCCATAGTACATACACATTGCTCATGATTACACCACCTCGATACCATGTATACAATACTCACCGGATGATTCGTCTTCCATAAATAATGCTTATGATTCACATTTTCACCAACATTATTCAAGGTTCTTTAATTTCACGTGATTTTGCATGTACATGGTTCCACCTGCATTGTCCATAGTTCCATCATTATTGTCCATGGTTCCACCCCTAAAATGCTCATTTTTGATGATTTTTGTTCAAGTTTCCTCGTAATGTGTTCTAGAATCAAAACATCTCTAAAGGTTATTAAAAGGTGTATACTATTACATCAAGGAAATGATCGATCCAGTGATAGAGGTGGACTCAAACATGCCTACAAGACCATTGATTCCATATTTGAACTTATGAGGTATGTTGAATTGTGGATTAAGTTATAAAGTTCAAATCATTTAATTTTTTTAATGAGTTGTTTTAATTTACAATAGCTCGTATATTTTTTCAATTTGTCAATGCTATATTACTTTTAGGAGAAATTTAAACTAGGGTTTTCACTTCTAATTTCAATGTGTAGTTGTATGTTGAAGCATATTTAAATTGGAAAATGAGAAACTTTTCTAGTTATGGGTTCTATATTTGATCTCATATATTTGTTGCTTGTGACAAAGTTGTATTAGTTGCTATGTTAGCTTGGGTATCAAAATCCAAAAGAGACGCAAGAGAAGACTTCAACATGAGAGAGACAATCATGTGGACACTTTAATGATGTGAAAAAATGATTTTCAATGGTCAAACATTTTTCGAATCTATTGTTACATAGTGGCATAAAAAATTTCTATAATTAATGACCAACAACTTGAGTTTTGATATATTTCAATGTTTGATCATTTATATTTTTTGCATATTCAAGTGCTTTGTCATTTACCAATTAGAGACAATAAAGTAAGTAAAACAAACATACTAGAATCAATAATTGGTGAAGATATGAATCAATCATTTTTACTTATAGTTATTGATATTGATTTATTTTTTAAGATTAATTTATAAGTTCCAACATTTTAAGTTAGTGGTTGATGTTATTTATTTTAAGATTAATTTATAAATTAAAAAAATTGAGTTATATAAATATTTGATTAATTTTTTATTTTAAATGTTATTTTTATATAATAACTTTGTACTTAAAGGAAGAATTATTTCACCAAATCCACTACCTAAAATTAAATGTGATTGTTATTATCTAAGTTAATTTAAAACCTCCCAACATCCTCCCTTTATTATGTGAGAAAGTGCATTCTTCCTTTATAATGTTAGAAAAAGATTTAGAGTTTATACATAGTTAGTGTGGGTCTTTAGGAGGTAATGGTTCTCCCAACAATGCTCATGGTTCCATAGATAGAGCTTATGGTTCCACCAACAATGTTCATGGTTCATGGTTCCATCAAAATTGTCCATGATTCCATTTACATTCTTTATGGTTCCACCTCTAAAAATATCATCTACCATGAGTTTTGTTCAAAGTCCCTTCCGTTCCACCACTTTGCGACCATTACTCATGGTTCCACTACTAATGCTCATGGTTTCATAAATATAGCTCATGGCTCCACGATGCTCATGGTTCCATAACTTTAAATCCCATGGTTCCACCAACAATGTTCACGGTTCCATAAACAAATATGTCGGTTCCACCAATAGTGATCAATGTTCCACAAAAATGCTCACGATTCCATAAATGTGCATGGTTCCATCAACCATGCTCATGTTTCAATAAATGAGCATGGTTCCATAAATGCACATGGTTCCACCAATAATTCTCATTGTTCCATAAATGCGCATGGTTCCACCAATAATGCTCGTGTTTCCACCAATAATGCTCATGGTTCCATAAATGTGCATGGTTCCATAATGCTCATGGTTTCATAAATGCATATGGTTCCACAAAAAATGCTTGTGGTTTGCACCAATAATGCTCATGGTTCCATAAATTTGCATGGTTCCATAATTCTCATGGTTCCATGAATGCACATGGTTCCACCAATAAAATCAATGACTAACTTAAAATGTTAGGAACTTATAAATTATAAAAAATAAATTAATATAAGTAAGTATAAGTAAAAAGGATTGATGCATATATTTACCATTTATTTCTTTTAGTATGTTTGTTTTATTTATTTTATTGTGTCTAATTGGTAAATGATAAAGCATCTAAATATGCAAAAAAAATATAAGTGATCAAACATTGAAATATATCAAAACTAGAGTTGTTGATTATTATTTGTAGAAACCTTGTATACGTTATGTAACAATAGATTTGAAAAATGTTTGACGACTAAAAAACATTTTTTCACATTTTTTCATCAAGGAAAAAGGAGTTCGGTGGAGGGAATGAAAGAAAAAAAATACAATTTGTCACCTCTCATGTTAGTAATGAGTTCCTTAATAGTATTTTTTTCTTTGTGTTACTACTTCATATATGTAACAACCTATTGATCTGTACATCTTTATTGTTGATCTACCAGGTACTGGTTTGCAACTTCATGAAGGAATTCTTTGAAAAGACACAACAGTATGTAAAGCATGTACATGTGGCTCATTGGCAAGATGAGCAGTTTAGAACGTGCAGAGATACATTTCCTATTGGAACTATAGTATAAGTGCTTGATTTTGCGGAAAACTACACTCTTCAACCAAAGAACGAGATTCAGAGTCAATATTTTCACTCAGACCAGGTCAACATAATGGTCCATATCACCTATAGACATGGGGCATATAGTACTAAAGAGAAAAGGGTTATATTGAAGGAGTATCACTTTTACATAAGTGATGACAGGTGTCATGACTTGGATTTTTTACAACACAACTTTCAATTGTTCTACAATCACCTCTAGGATAACAATATACAGATGCAAATAATGCCAAGCAAGAACTCATCAAAGTCACGATACTTGTTGCCTTACTCTGAGCACGAGAGGCTAAAGGATACCGTTGTTATTAGAGTCGAGCCCGATGATCTAGTTGAATGACCACATGTAGGTAGTCAGGTATTTTGGTTTCATCGGGATAGTGCTAGGGGTGGCCCTCTACTCTTGGTCCATGGACAAGGGATCCTGTTTTAGGTCAATTTTGGAAACTAGGGTTTTTCTCAGTAAGGGAATGTGACATTTTTGCACATAAGTGTTAGATTTGCAAATTCCTCGACTGTGAACATGTGGCTAGTGTTCCCACATGAAAACTCCCTAAACACACCCGCATGACCCACAGGAACCTCGTTTTGATGCACAGTTTCCATTCTATGCCTCGGGTAGGGATTCAACAGGTGTCCTTGAAAGCGTGTAGGAGGTGTGCTTCAACATGTCATAGAATGATGGTCGTGTCTCGGATCGACGAACCATAGAGTCCGTTGGATTCAAGACATCGGGATAATGATAGGGGTGGCCCTGTACCCCACCAGAGGAAGAGGGCCCTTCCTAGTCAATAGTTGTGGTGTGTCAGGAAACCATCTTAGCTAGAGTAAGAAATGCTTCATGTGTATGGGTAACCATATCATGTGCAGGAGGGATGTCTGGCCTTGATAGCTGGGAACGAGGTGGAGGTATCTGTTGATTGACATCTCTCTGCCTAGCATTGGGTCAGTTTTGTGGCATCCCCCTACCAATGCCCTAGAACCCCAACATGTCAAAATAGTTGACATGTTTCCCCATCACAAACTCTACATACAACTTTCGGAGGAAGTACAACGGTACTTCCCTATTGTTGTGCGAGGGAATGTCGAAATCCATGTACCATCTGTCCATCCAATGGTCTCTAATGGGTGGAAATATGCACCACTCAATCGAAATATGTGGCCTGGTGCTCTCCAGACTTTCTTCTGTCCACGAGGGGTTCACTAGTGAGGCAATATCATATCACGTCCATTCATATTGAGGGTTTGAATACTCCTAAAAACCTTAGAAATATATTTTCTTGTATTAAGGGGTCAAGGGGGTTTTTAATTTGACATACTAATATACATATTGGGGTTTATTTTATTTGGGCAGGATGGGAAATAACCTCCAAATCATGGGATGGATTCATACCTCCAAATCATGGGCTCAATTCATACCTCTAAATTGTGGTTTGGATTCATATTAGTCCTAGTTTTTGCTAAGGAATAACCTCCAAATTGTGGGATAGATTCATACCTCCAAATCATGGGATGGATTCAGATCATCCCTTACTGCTACTAAGGAATAAATTCCAAATAGTGGGATGTATTTATACCTCCAAATCATTGAACTTTTAAAATTTTCTTTTTTTAAGAATATTTGTCTTAATATTGTATTGCAACTGACATATACATAGGTGAAAATCTAAATCTTTATTTACATACCGTATGTGTTATCATTACCGTGAAATGGTATCTTATAAGTTTCACCATCTATGTATCTTTATAAATATTGCATTGTTGACACTTAACGGAGGAGATTTTTCCGTCTCGTGTAAAGATAAATCAAACTAGTTATAACAGAAGAAAAGGAAACTAAATGTTTTTAATTCCCTTTATTGCAAGAATAAATGTAGAGGAGGTCGAAGAAATTCATTGCATCTTGTGAATGACCCAAATCCAAACTATGATCATGATCATATGGTGGTATTCAATAGTAAGAGGAATTTTTCTATGCTCATTTTGGTTCAAACATAACCAATGTCTGTTTTGATAGGAAGGTAAGGAATTCCATCTATGAAAGGGTTTCAATTTTTCTTTTTTAAGGATTTTAATTTATTAAGCTTGTAGAAAACATGAGCTCTCTATGGCTATACTTGTACATACATGATATAAAATTGGTAGATTGGCAAGTTGCGGTGTGAAACATCTATAATTCTCATCTTTTCTAAGAATTGCACTAACTATTGGACTATCAGTCTTTTACTGTCTTTGTTACATTGATCTCTTGACTCTTCTATATTTTATGCATTTTCCTTATCCATTACTATTTCATTGGGTCTTCCACTATCCAACACTACAAATTGAACAGTTACCCCTACAATCCTGGTGGGGTCATTATTAACATTCTACTATTATTTGATTTAGCATCATGTTGTCTTATACTAAGATGAGTTAGGGATCTTGTTTGTTACAACTTGATAATATGATATAAAGGGGGTATTGAAAACGGCTTGATAAAAATCGATACCTACAATATCTCGTAAAACGAGGGGTTTTGTTAATTGGAAAGATATATTGGGAGGGGTGTTCAACAATACAATTTTAGGAGGCATTTTCCAATATTTAGTCAAATTAGGGATATTCTTTAATATCCTATGAATGGACGCGATATGTAACAATTTCATTAAGTGAACCCCCTGTGCTTCTGTCCCAGGCACTCTAAACAATGTATATATGTTCTCTTTGGTTATTTTTAGCTTCTTTATCTCATTGTAGCTCAAACCATCAACATATTCTCGTCTTTTTGTTTCCCTGTAGGATGTGATGCTATACAAAGCATCATCCAATCTAGTGATCGTATCAACTATTGTCAGCAATGAGGATGACAAGGAGCGGCAGAGCTCATCTCCACCCCTCCAGGTAGAATCAATCTCTCTAAGATGCCTAATAACCCTCAATATCTCTGCATTGTGGTCCATAGTAGCCACTGCAATAATAAATACAAATAAAATATCTTTAGAAAAATAACATATGATATAATGACATCTCTAAGCAATGAAAAGTGTAAAACTAATGTATGACCAATAACAACATAAACTAAATCTATTATTTAAATTTTAAAATTGATCTTGAATTTTACAGTAAAGAATAAACATTTAACATTTTTCTTTTTAAATTTATGTCCTAAATTCAAGTATTAATTCAAATTTCCATATGCATGTGTACATACAATGTCCTATGTGCATATGGCGATTGGGAAGATCCTCTAGCTTATTTTAAGGCTTGGATTATGAAGTTTCATAGAAATTATGAGGTGATGACTAATGCCCTTGCAGGACCAACTCCCAGATTGCGGGTAGAGGCAAGGGCTAGAGCCTAGAAGAGGCAGCATAATGTGTTATTGATGAATAAAATCCCAGTATAGGCAAGGATTTTGTTAGATATGTAATTATTTGTTGTAGCGTGATTTTTTTTGGACTCCAAAATCCATTTAGCAGATCTTTGTTTATATGTAATTTGGGCCATGTATGGATTCCACTTGATGTTATTTTAGTTGTATGCACTCTTTATATATACCCATGAGAGACTAAATGCATAATTGTGTATAGTGGCTTTTATGGTTGCAAGATTTCCACTGGATTCTATCATGTATGATAGTATGTGATTGGCATGTAATAAAACATATCAACCTCCCTATGTATCTTAGTGTTCGTAGAGCCTATTGTTGAACTTCGTTGTCTTGACCTTAACCAAAAATTACCCTTCAGTGAAGAGGAAATATTTTCTAAACATGGGAAGCTTCTATACCTTATTTTAACACTTGGATTAGGAAGTTTCATCAAAACTATAAGGTGTTTATTGATGTTCTTGGATGGCCAACTTCGATATTTCGTATAGAGGCAAGGATTTACCATGTTTGTTTATGTATTTTAGGGAAGATATGAATTCTACTTGAATTTTTTTTAGTTGTATGCAAGCTTGCAATATAATTGACAAACTTTGCAAATTTGTTAATTTTGGTTTGGATTCACAAGGATGCTTGCGAATATACATATGCAAATAGAGAAGTTGATTTGTTTTTAATGAGTTAATTGGGGTTTTGGTTTACGTTGGGAATGTAAATTACTTATGCAAACTTGCAATGTACTTGACAAACTTTGCATATTTGTGAATTTTGGGTATGAATTTTGGTAAATAGTCAAAATTATTTGATTTTTATGATTAAATTGGGGTTTTTGTTTCCATTGGCCATGTAAATTCCTTTATGGGCATATAAATTAAAATATTTTCTTTTAAATTCAAATTAGGGAAAATAAGTTATTGAAAATAGGGAAAATAGTATGAGAGGACTTGAAGAAAATACCTCACAAAGAAGAGATTGATCCCAAGGTGGAGTTTGTTTCCTTTTTCTCACCCAAAATGCGTTCTCCCTCACTTCTTCTGGTCTGTCCAAGCTCCAATCAAGGCGACGTTGTGGCGAAAATGACGGTCTCGACCCGTTTTAACCATAAAACAAGTTTTATTAAACGAGGGCACATTTTTGTAAGGAAAAATGGGAGCACGATTTTTCTTGCTAAAACAGAGGCGCGTTTTGGTATACTATCCTAATTGGCATGCATGTTGGCATCGTTGAGACTAGAACTGGTAGGGTTGGGATTGCTTGGGATGATTTCTATTTTATGGATCAAGAGCGATTGACTTCACTCTACCATTGCATCTAAAAGGTCCCTCAAATTTGTGCACTCGCCCTATGGTTAAATCCTTAATCAACTTAGCGTAGCTAGGGCTTGACTATTAAAAATATGAACAAAGAAGGCGGACTCAAAGAAGGGTTAAGCATCAAGTTAATATTTAGATCGATTTAACTTACAGTAAATCAAACTCCCAAATCAAACCAGAAACCCTTGAATTCGCAAAGTTTAACGTTGATCCATAAAATAGTAGATCAACGATCGTGGTTGTACTCGCAAAGAATATCAACGACTACTAATGGTTGTAGAGGTTTCATTGTGGAATCCACAAAGAATCAGATCAACAGTCAGGATTTAAGCCACATGAAATCAATGATGCAGAAAGTATAAAAGTTATTTTAGCGAAAATCTGGAGTTTACACAACCCGTAACCTGTAATCTGCATTTGCGGAATGTGAAAAGTCAAGGATTTATTTAACGGACTTTGGGATTTCTGAAGCCGAAGTTGGAAATCGAAAGTCAGAAATTGGAAGTTGAAAAGTCGAAAAAGAGGGAAATTGAAAGACCAAGGCAAGCATCTTTGGGATTCCCGAAGCCAAAGTCGGAAATAGAAAGTCGGAAAGTAGGAAAGCGAGAAATTGAAAGAAAAATACAAGCGTCTTTGGGATTTCCGGAAAGGTTAGCTTTAGTGTAGAACGGATTTCCTAGTCGTAGATTGGGATTGTCCGTTGCGGAACGACTGTTATAGTAGTGTTTATGCTTAAGTACAAATGTTGAAGGGTGTCTTCACGACCATGCCCTGTGTCTTAAAAGAAGAACAAAGGTTCTTTAAGCAAAATTTTAAATTATCCGCATTTTATGGGGTATGGGTACATGACATTGTGGTATGAGAGCGAGTAATGAAGTCACATTCCTCCCTTATATGTTAATGTACAGGGGAGGGTACGCTACATTGTGGAGGGTTTCTAAGGTTAAGGAAACAATGTTCATTTCTTATGGCCAGGGTTATGCTTTAAACTCTTTGTTTGTTTGTAATTCCTCATAACAGTTAGGTATTTTATTAATATGTCTGAAGATATATGGTAATAGATTTTTATTTTTTTTTTGGATTTTGCTGTCTATTACACAACAATACCTAGATAAATTAGTCATGACCCCAAGTAAGGAGGTTAGACTATACCCCTAACTTTACTACTTAGTCCCTCGGTACATAAAGATATCTGCTTGAGTGTTGTTACTGATGTTTTATAGCAATAATATTACCAAGAGGGTTATATACTAGGCAATCTCAAGTATGGCTAAGCATCTTTCACAGTATCTAAATGTGCGTGGAAGAGTGAATCCACAAGCATATTTTACTTTATTTGGTACTACTCAAAGGGGCACCAACATATGTGTAAAAGGATGTCCAAATAGGTGATTTCACCTGTATTCCGTGCATGTATGCTTCCCCGACCACAATTTGACCTAGTGAAATATAGATCTACGTGTATAAATATTTTAGAACACATATCTAGCTTAAAGTATTTTTTTCTAAAATTTGGACGTGCACAAACAAAAGAGATTTGATACCACTTGCAATATCCTTAACCGACATAAACAAATAATATTATCAAGCAATTGCTTATGAAATATGAACAATAACAAACTTAATAAAAAAGACAATTCCCTTGTATTGATAATTCAAAAAATATGTCACTTTGAGGTGGCAACTTGCCTTGTGAGACTTCCAATAAAATAACAAGACTTGACAAACCAATCCATAGAAAACTAGATTTATATGTGTCTAATAATTAAGAACATGTGTTTCCTCCTAATATGCCATAACTTCAAATTCTAAAAGGGCATAATATATATTTTTAACCTATTGTTATTATTATACTTATAAAACCCCTAATTTAAAAATATTTAAAAAATCACAAATCACTCCCTTCTTAGGGATGGTTTTTAGTTAACATTTTCATTTTTGAATTTAATAACTTTTATTTAACTAAATTGCAATCATAACTAAATTTCTAGTTAACATTTTTGTCTTTAAATTAAATAACTTTTATTTAACTTTTTCATCCTTAAATAAAACTCAAATATCAAAAACTAATGAATTTTTAATAATAAAAAAATTCTTCTTACAATATGATTTATTAATGAAACCATTATAATTATTTAAATTGATATTATTTTTAATTATTATAAAAAATAAAAATAAAATAATAAAACAAATCAAAACTAATGAAACCACATATTACATTTACATTTATGTTTTCAAAACCACATATTACATTTACATTTATGTTTTCAAAAGTGTTGTTACAGAGACCTTTCAAAATGTGTTCTCATCCTATTTTATAAAACATTTTAATGCCTCATCCTATTTTATAAAACATTTTAATGAACCCTTATGTGAAAGACAAACCTCTTTCATAATTTATATACATTAGGTGTTTTTAGATATTCCATAAACCATATAAAAGAAAGATAGTAGAAGGTGGAAGTGGTCATAAATGCATTATCATTTTCATTATTGTGACTAGCTAATAAATAAAAACATGCAAATATCGTAACTTCTAGAGGTGTTATAGTTGTGTCGGTCCGAGCCTGGAAACAAGAAAATTCATAGTTTACAAGCAAAAACTTGAATGACAAAGCAAAATGATGAACTCTGAGACCAAATTCTTGGATCGAAATTAAGATATTTGCCTCAAAGCTTTCTTAAATGAGAAGAAACCCGAGGCTTTAACAGTGCATGCCACAACCCAACCGACTAAAGGAAAATGTCAAGCCTTAAAAGAGAACATGAGATGGGCTTAGGTCTGTAAAATAGATCCATCGGCACCAGAATCCTCATTAAATTTTCTGAATTATGTGCCATGCTTCTTGATAATATTATGTTATAACCGATTCCCAATTCCAACGACAACGACTATCTTTGTCTCCACATACTCAAACAGAATTTTCCTGATGATGTATTCTGAAGGAAATATGTAAAAATCATAGTCAAACCTTTCATCTTCTTCCAGCCGTCTAATAACATCAAATCCTTTGTCGTGTCGGAAAGTTGGGAAGGGTGATATCTGATATTCATAGCTGATGAACGACTTGGGAGTTACAGGAAGTACGAGAATATCAGCCTCCCCAGCGAACTTAAACATGAAGCGGTCATTGTTATAACCAATTCCCTCTCTAACATTGATAGCTTGGGAGCAGTCAAATGGTACATTGATAGCTTGGGAGCAGTCTTTTACCATTTGAGGCATGTCGCCAGCCCAAAAGAAGTAATTGATTCTGCTAGACTCGGTGGATCCATGATGAGTTCGATATATAAACTGGCTGTCGAAGCCAACTTCAATTTGATTGTCCGCCATTTGAACTCTGGTGACGACTGCTCCCGACAAAGGCTCCAACGCTTTCCCATCGGTTTTGTAAGTGTATCCACTGCGTCTGTAAGCCTCGTCCATGGCATCAAAGTATTTCCCCACTTCTTGGGCATCTGAAGCAATTTTGCCGAAATTCTGAGCCAATGCTCCAACCCCAAATCCCGTGCCACCCAAGATCACCCCGGCTCCGCTCAAAGCCATGGCCACATCTGATGCCCCAACTATTCCTGCCCCGGTGCCAGCAAGTCCCGCTACAGAACTTGCTAGGTCGAAAGCCAACTGATTGCCGAAAGTGGCCTTTTCAACATCATCCCAAGATAATGACAACTTGTAAGCATCCAAACCCACATTAGGGAAGCCTAGGAGAGCTCCAAATCCGTCGGTGGCCATTTATTTGAAAACATTGCCGAATGTAGAGAACGAAACCAGCTTCCCCGCTAGCTGCTCGCCTTGGAGTGCAGTCTTCACAAGGGTGGCTACGTTGTGAATATCTAGCAGACTTGTGTGTCCTATTTGGATCACGTTCAGGTAAGAATGCACCTTCATTGCCCGTGAAAGATCAGAATCGCTGGGTGCGCTTTCGTTAGCACTCACTCCACTGTTAAGCCACTCTATTATCGTCTGCACTGCAACCATCGCGTTCAGGCCATCAATGGGAGGGCTTTCCACAGCCGCATGGGCTTTGAACTTCCCATTTTCGAAGGTAAAGTCCTTCTGGAGGGCCTTTCACTTGGGATAGAGATAGGATGTGAACTCTTTGAAAGTTTTATCCCTGGAGGAAACCCAACGTGTCTCCTCAGTGTTGCTAGCGTTAATGTACTGCATCCTATAACACCCATCTGTACTTTCATGCAGAGTGTCCAACAATGGTGTCCAGTTTCCCATTAGGCCTTCCTCCCGCACTAAGTGTATTGATGCTTCTCGCCATCGAGCAGTCCAGTCATAAGCTTCTGCCATTGTAAGGGCAGCTCGAAGGTCCAGGTCTCCAGCCAAAAGAGATTCTACAGTGTCAACCATGCTGTTTCATTTTCTGCTGTCAAAGATGTCGCCGAGATCAATCTCGCTGCTGATTTGTCTCACAGTGACTCCTCCCTTAACACGGACGTGTCCCATCTTTTCATAATCGATTAAAACCAACTTGAACGTGGGCTTTTCTCCTACCGAATGCTTCGTAGTGCTCAGCAAATAATCTTTGCAGTGACCTCTCAAGGCATCAAGCTTTGATACAGCACAACTAGTGGCGCACACAAATCTTTTGAAATAGAGTAGGGGAAATGTGATGTTCAAATATTTGAATTTGAATTTGAAATTGACCGCCATCTGAAACACCCGTCCCATCCTTAATGCCGTAGGGCTGCCAACTCAGAGAACCTCGAAATCAGTCAATTAATGACGTAGGGCTGCCAACTCAGAGAACCTCGAAATCAGTTAAACAACGGAGGCAATTTAATGCATTGCGTGAAGGATGTCGGGATCGGAGTTTTTGAAGCAAGATACCGAAAAGAACCTACTATGGATCACGGCGAGCAATATTTCTTATGCTATGCAGCATTTAATGCGACGGCGGTCGCACTGTCCGCCGTCGGATCGCTCTTTGGAATGGATCCGACGGCGGACAGTGCGACCGCCGTCGCATTAAATGCTGCATAGCATATGCAGTATTGTTCGCCATGGATCACGCCATGGATGTATCACGAACATCACTGCTTCACCATACCTTATGCCATCGAGAGTCGTGTGTCTCTAACATTCAACAGAGTCGTCTTAAAGACGATTCTGTCCAGTAAATAAGGCTAGTCAAGTCCCAGCACCAATAGTAGTAATTTAAAATCAAAACATCACATCAAGCTTTTCAAATTAGTAAATTTTTACATAGGCACATCAATATAGTAAGGGAGTGAGCTAGCTATGGAGCAATCCTCCCTCCATCGGATGGAGGAGGAGCAAAGTCAACGTTAACTTTGCTTCTCCTCCGTCCGATGAGGGAGGATTGCTCCATAGCTAGCTTACTCCGTAAGTAATTTAAAATCAAAACTTTAAGTCAAGCTTTTCAAATATATTAAATATTTACTCACCGTTTTATTTTGGATTTCTATTGGGAATTCGACATAGCTATGGATGTTCTTTTCAAGTAGGCCACATGTTCTAAGGTAGGCTTATCGTAGTAAGTTAAACTTCAGACTATTTGTATTCAAAATTCGGTGGAAATTGTTCAAAAGGTTGTTTTCAGTGATTGGAATTCCATAATCTGAGTGTCCCAAGAGTAATTGAGGGTTCCAAATCTATTTTTGCAATAAAAAATTGCAATTTTAAAATTGAAAATTTCATTTTAACAACAAATTGTGTTGACACATTCCGGCCAAACTTACCTGAAGATGTGCAAATGGTCTCTTCTAGAGTAATATTATCCAACTCCATGTTTATCTCATAAGAATTGCTTCATAGATTTCAACATAGTTACGGATGATCTTTCCAAGCACGTGATGGGCTTTGGGGTGGGCATATCTCATGGGAATTGCTCCATGGAAACACGATGATAGATTCTAGTCTTTTAAGCTTTCTTTAAATAGTCTTTCTGTGCCTTTTTTTTTAGTCCCTAGTTTTTATAGTTTTTTTTAATCTAGCATCCGTGTTACTATGGATTTTGATTCAACGACAGTTTTGGATTGATATGTGGTTTATGTGGAGATTTTCTTTTAGAGATCTATTGTTATTATGTAAGGTTATAAGGGAGATGCTATTATGTAAGGTTATACGGTTATAAGGGAGATGTTATTATGTAAGGTTAAGTAAGTTAACATATTTTAATAATAAAAAAAATTTAAAAACATGTAGTCTTAATTTTTTTTTACATATATTTTAATTAAAATTTCAAATATATTATGCTAATTTTTTCTAGGAGAAAAATAGCAGTCCTTTGTTATTCATCAGAATCAAAGGTAACATTTTTGCTGCATCAAGTGTACATATACAAGAAGAAGTAAGGCCTTGGCCAGGAATACAAAGCTCAGTCTCATCTCTCATGCAAAAGGATATAAGCACTAAATGAAGCTCCCACATGCAAAGGAAAGAAAATATGCAATACAAACTTCCAGCCCCATCTCAAATCACCCCAGTAACATCAATCAAGTCAAAACACTCAAGCTGATCTAAGGAGACACTTTTGGGACAAAACTGCTCAAAACATGGATAGTGGACTAAGCCACCCCAATCCTCAAAAGGATGAAATATCATACTCAAACCCCATCAGAGGCAAAAGGGAATATGTCACAATTTAATAGAGCTGAAAGGAGCCATGCCCAATGCATTCACCCTCAATGAATTCCATAAAATGTAGGCACCCAGAAGATAAAAATAGTGCCTCCTTAGATAAGCTATCCGCCTTGACATTAAATTCTCTGTAGACATGGGAGGATTCAAGATGGATAAAGGAAGATCGAAGGGCTCTAATATCATGACACCAACCCTCCAAATCAAGTGCAACAAGGGAATCTTGGCCATTGAACCAGTTTATGATGGCTGAAGAGTCTCCTCTGATATGTAAATATGGCAGCCCGATAAATTTGGAGAAGACTAATAGGACCCAAAGAGCAAGAAGTTCAGACCGGGTGTTGGTACTCCTTCCACAACCCATTTTTAAATAATAGAAATGTTTGTTGCTCAAGATAAGATGGACACCAGTGCCTCCAATCCTATTCGTTGAGGCTCCATCGAAAAAACCCACAGGGTAATCATAAATAGGTGCCATTCCTTTAAGTCTCTTGTTGGTTCTAGGAGGAATAGTCACAGTATGTATTTTTAGCTGCTCCAAAATAAGATGGATAGTGTGCTTTGAAGTTGGCCTAAGATCTTCAAATATAACCCTATTACGTGTAATCCATAGCTATTAGGTCATAAGAAGGGGAAGATATTCAGTTATTTTTCCTTCCCAACCCAATTTACCAAGTTTTTCCAGTAAGTGGGCTTATCCCACTGAATAGTACAGTGGAGCATAGTGTTGAGTCCAAAAATAACATCCTTGGTGAACCTACATTCAACAAAAAGGTGATTCACCGATTCTGCATCCCCAAAGCATTGACCACAGCAGTTGGGACCAGGCCAACCCTTCTTCTGTAAGTTGTCCCATGTATTTATCCGATTGTACAGGCAGAGCCATATAAAACAAATCACCTTCAGTGGTAAATTGAATTTCCAAATAATTACAAAGATCTTATCTGGACAGTCATTAAGGAAGCTTGATGCAATAAGCTCATATGCCAGACTGGCTGTAACCTGCCCCGTGCTTTTGTTATATAGCCATGCCAATGTGTCCAGGCTATTACCAAGTCGAATGAAACCATGGGATAACCCCTTTATGTAATTGGTCCACAAATCCTTCCAAGAGCCCTCCAAGTCGAGGTCATCAACAGTAAGCCAGTGCTAATGACCAAAAGGACCAATCTCCCAATTGTGTGCATCAACAAGTGTAGTAATGCCATAATCCTCTAAGTAGGGTCCGAGCTCCACCGGTAGGACATAGTCTAATTTTAGACCAGCAATGGGATCCACACCTATATTTATACTTTTACCATTACCCACCTTCCAACCCAAACATTTGGTGATCGAAGACAGCGCTCTGATGAAACCGTTCCTTATGTATGTAGTACCCTGTACATTAAAGGCTTGAGAGTGAAGCCATTCAACTATAGACCAATTTTTAAGGTACTTATGATTGATAATAAGAGAACAGATACCTTCACCCTTCAGTAATATCCAGAGACATCTTAAGTCTAAGGGCTATACTAGACCAGTCCAGATTCTTAATATTCCAACCTCCAAGAACATATGGCTTGGAGATCGTATGCTAATCCACCAAGTGATATCTGGATTTGCCATATGAATCTCCCCAGAGAAAATTAAAGATGGCACGCCTGAGATAGTTCATAATAGTTCTGGGCATCCTGGCTAGAGTAAGCCAAAAAACAACTAGTCCCATCAAGACTAATTTAACCAGGATCAACCTGCCCCCAAGTGTTAGCAGTCTATAAGTCCAATTACTAATTCTTCTTTCAATTTTTTTAATAAACCAATGCCAGTCACTAACATGATAACCCAATGGTTTTAGATAATAGCCCAGGTACTTAAAACCCACTAGCAGTGGCTCCATCTTAAATGGTAAAAAGGAAGCAATATTGGCTCTGGTGAGATCATCAATTTCATTGAAGAGAAAAGAAGATTTATCCTCACTGATTTTCATGCCAGTTGCAGAGTAGAAGATATCTAAAAGAACTTTATAGTGCTGCCACTCTTCAACAGTCCCCAACCCAAACAAAATAACATCATCTACAAATAAAAGGTGAGTGAGATTTAGGGACGAAGAAACATTTATACCCACAATGGTCGCACTTTGTTGTGCGTGAGTGATCAGTAGGCTCAGGCTTTCAATACTCAGAATAAATAGGAGAGGGGAGAGAGGACATCCTTGTCTGATGCCTCTCGAGACCGGAAAGAATTTGGAAGGAGTGCCATTAACAAGGACAACAAAATTGGAAGATTCTACACAACCCAAAATCCAGTTGACACCAACAACTGGTATACCAATCCGAAGGAGGACAAGTCTAAGAAAGGTCCAATTTACCCTATCAAAAGCCGTGACTAGGTCTAACTTGAGGACAAAAAATTGTTTCTTTTCCACTTTTATAGTATGCATAACTTCCTGTGTAATGCCAATAGGCTCTATGATCTGCCTGTTATGAAGAAAGGCAAAGTGATTCCAAGAGATTGCTTGGTCCAATATAGGTTTTAGTCTGATAGCAGCCAGTTTTGATATCACCTTATATACCAGATTGCACAGGGAGATAGGCATGTAATTTTCAAAGGAAGTGGGATTATCACATTTTGGAACAAGAGTGATAAAGGTTGCATTAAGTGCACCAGTCACCCTACCTTCAGTGCACTAATTGCCTTAAGGATGTCAAGGCCAACTAGATCGAAAAATTTAAGGTAGAATTCCACTGGCTAGCCATCTAGGCCGGGGCTTTTATCCTTTTTGAAGCCCTTAAGCACACCTTCAATTTTCGAGAGGGAAACATCTGACAAGAAAGACTCTTATTCTTCCTCAAGTACAAAGGAGGGAAACAGTCTGATGACCTTGAGTTGATCATCAATATTGGTCGACCCATCATCAGAGAAGAGTTCAGAGAAGTGGGATGCACCAAGGTCTTTTAGTTGTGCTTCGTCTTCAATCAGTTCACCAAGTTGGTTCTGAAGTCCCCAGATAGTCTTCGAGTTTCTTCTAACTGATGCATAGGTATGGAAAAATTTTGTATTTGCATCCCCCTCATTTATCCAGTCCTCTCTGCTCTTATGTTTCCAAGTAAGGATCTGGTGGGTCAATAAATCTTGCAGCCTAGCTTTCAGTTGGGAAAGTTGAGTGGCCTCATTTACTGACAGGATGCCAGAAGTGTGTGTAGTAAGTATTAGTTGAATGACAAGGTCAACATCCTTGGCCTCTTTTGCCTTTGTCTGCTTCATATTTTTCTCCCAAGCCTTGACTATCTCCTTGAGTCTTTTGAGTTTAAAGGTAAGAGCATACATGGGGTCCAGTGAAGGATGGAGCTAAGTGTTCCAGGAGGAGTGTACAATATCAAGGAAATCCTTTTCCCTAATCCAGGCCCTATTAAACTTAAATGGATAGAGATGGCAGTGAGGGAGATAATTCCATTCAAGGAAAATAGGAAAATGATTAGAGATTTCTGATGGATGGATCCATGATTTATAGTGGTTCAGTGCAGGTATAACATGGATAGAAGCCAGAAACCTATCACGGCGTTTTCTAACTCCATCATGACCTGTTCGACCATTTCTCCATGTAGGACTAGGATGGAGTGGGGCTAGGTCCACCATATTAGCATCATCCAGTATATGAGTGAAATAATGTACCATGTTATCCATACGAGCTTTGTTTCCCCATATCTCAGCACCTGAGAGAGTAAAATTTAAGTCCCCAGCTAAGATCAGGTTGGGATAGTAAAAAATGCCCCCCGCTACTACATTTTCCCAGAAAATAAATTTGTTTGTGTAGGGCCCATAGCAATTTAGGATAGAGAAAACATAGTCAAGTCCCTTGAACCTGGCCTTGACCATGATACCAACATAGGATTGAAAGGCCTCACAACAGGTTATGTGAGGGTTCCAGCCAGTAAGAAGTCCCCCAGAGAGGCCATGAGAGTCCAATGCACAAAATTCTCATCCAGGCTTCATCTTTGAAAAATTGAGAAGTGCGAAAAAATTATCACACATAGTTTCTTGAATCATAATCATATTAGGGTTCAGAGAAGAGAAGAGAGAACAAATATCTTTTTTTTTGGTAAGCCCCCCAAACCCACAGATATTCATGGATATAATCCTCATGGGTTAACTTGAGATTCAGGTGGTTGTGCTCTAAGTGCCTGAGGTGAGTTCAGTTTTCTGGCAGCAGCTTTGATCCTAGCTGAGAGAGGAGTGTAGAGGCCTGAGGGACCAGTGACATTAGAGGATTTATTTCTCCTAGACTTCCTGATAGTAACATTTTCAAACCTGATAGAATCCAAAGGAAGTGTAGAGGGGGAGACTGGATATTTATCCGAGAAGATATCAAGTGATTTCAGTAGTGAATGATCCATGAATGAAGGAGAAGAGATAGGCCTATGAGGAGCATCTGTGGTGACATGTGAAGGAATTCTTTGAAGTGGTGGGAACTCCTCCAATGTAAAAGGAGGAGGGCACACCATAGAAGTGCTAGTAGTAAGTGCCAATGGAGACAGAGAAGTGTCAGTTATCAGTCGAGGGGTCCTAGAGGAAGCAGGACAGGATGGCCGAAGTGAAGTAGTTGTGGAAGATAAAGGACATGTAGACATAGATGTATTAGGTGCCAGAGAGGGAGTCAACAAAGAGGGATCCTGTGCTAGGGTTTCAATATCTTGTATATAATGTAATTCCCCTTTGGTAAGATTCCCAAAGGGAGTCGGGGAAGAGGACTCATAAGGACCAAGAGGAGTAGGTGAGCCAGATGAGTCTACAGGTGGAGAAAATTCCAGAGGGGAGTCAGGAGAAGGTTCCAGATCAAAGAAGCCAAGATTTAAGGGCTGACCATGATGAAGAGAGGAACACTTATTTCTTAAATGTCCAGTCTCATGGCAATAACTGCAACGGAAAGGTGTGTTCAAGTAGTCCAATCTCTGAACAATGACCGAGCTACCACATACAATCTCGATCGTAGGTAAGAGCCCTTTGGAAAAATCTAATTCCACCAGCACTTTTGCCATTCTTTTGTCAAATATAAGGTGGAAATATCTCTCCAAAGCCACAAATCTTCCTAAGGTATTAGCAATACCAATCAGGAAGTCTATATTCCACGGAGGAAAGGGTAGGTCCGACATCAATACCCAAAGATGACGCTTAAAAACTCTATCTTTGAGAGGGTCAAACCTAGAGTGCCAGCGGCTGAGAACCAACGAGCTATTCTCTATGGTCCAGAGGGAGTCCAAGATGCTTGAGGCATCCACATCCTCGATAAAAACTATAAGAAGCCATCTATTAGCAAGGAGACTAATGGTTGGAACATAGTTCAGGATCGGTTTCCAATGGGTGGTAGCCCATGCAACCCATTCCTCCTTGTTCATATTGCAGTATTCTAGACGATCGATCAGTTCCCTACGACAACGTTTGGAAACCCTATCCAACATAATATCCCCTCCAAGCACATAGTGACACTTTGTGTCAAGAGCTTTCAGATGTTTTGATTTCCTTCACAAGTTATACCGTGAGGGACGGTCAGGGTCCCCAGAAGGGCCACAAGGTGGGCTAAGCCCAGGTGACACTATACCCGGTTATACATAACAAAAAACCCCAGCAATCCCACTCTAAATATCAGTAGTAAAGAAGAGTCAAGCAATGTAACCCGACCTTAAGCGGGCAAACCTAAGTAAGGATGAAGACAATGACCCAAGTTCGACAAATACCCCAAAACCCAGAAAAACGAACCTAGGTAAACAAATAGTTAGCTTCGACTACCAGGGTGGAGTAATAATCGAAGGATATGAGGATCCGACAAGCCAACCAGATAGATAAAAAAGACCACAGACAAAGCGATAAAAAACCCGTTAGAAATACCCAAATACCCGAAAGTTAAATAAAAATATCACTTCCTACTTTTTTATCATGGTTCGTACAAACCCTTAGGGGAGGGTGGAGTCCATGTAGAGCTTAAACCCGACAACAACATCAAACATACTAAAAAACAAGAAGCCCCAATAACCGAAAGGTAATAACAGGAAAGCTTAAGTCTGAGAATAAGTACCTAAAATACCAGGCCCGAAGATGACCTTCAGCCCACGAAAACCGTAGCACACCGAGATACCGGTTCTGGTGACGTCCTTTGGTCTACAGGAATCGAGTCACAATGCTGAGTTCACCGAGTAGAATGATCCAAGTCGGTTGTCATCATGGAAAGGAAAGTCAATCAATAAACGTGATTGAATATCAAAACGCCTGACCCAGGAAACCTCATGCAAAGTGACAAATATGCCAATAAAGGTGACAAGATCCTGTAATAACAACCGCTAGGTGTGGAAGAGTTCTAAAGATACGCTGAAAAACCCACAAAAACAAAAACGAAATAGAAGCTGGGTAGAAATAAAAATGGATTATGGTCGAGGAGAATCCAGTCGCCAAAAGCCGTAGGGGGAAGCACTGTATCGCCTCTAAATGTCGTAGTCGCCATGATACATTGGTTCACATTGGCTCAAACCCTCTTCATATTATGCTAATTTAATCATTATGATTATTTACCAGCATAGATCCATCTAAAATGGATCTACTAAGAACCGAGAGGGATCAAATCTCTCAAGGTGCAAACCCATTTTTAGAATGGAAATGTGTAATCTAATTTTTATGGTTTTAGTTTATCTAATTTATGTTGTTATATATATGTGCAATTCTAAATAATTTAAATTTAATTTAAGCAGACAAGTTATTTTTAATAATATTTTATTATTTTTTATAAAAGACACGTGTCAACTCTAAGATGAACACGGAAGGAGTTACACATCTCTCCCCTGGTGGGTTGTAGAGTGCACCTCTTCGGTGCAACAAGGTGTAATATTTTTTTGGATATGTAAAAAAATTAAGATATAAAATATTTACATCTCAAGAAATTGGTTTGGGTGTTTGATAAATCCTAGCCAAAAAACATTTAAATCTTAAGAAATGTTTTTGGTAATAACCAATTTTTTTTTATCTTCAATGAAAATAAAAGGAATAAATTTTAAAAATAATTAAATATATTATTAATTAAAGACAATATTGAATATTTCTATCATAATTTTACCACAACCCTTTGTACTTCCAAATTACTTCCAAATTAACAAATTTTCTATCATGGTGTCATGTAAAAATGAGAACCACCCTTGGCATGATCAAAAGTGCAAATTAAATATATCCCATGTATAAATAGCTAATTAAAAGGAAGAAAATGAGTTTTATAAGTAAAAGGCATGAGAATCTTTTGCACTTCTCTAAGATAGATCCTAAGCAATTCTACAGACAAATTATGAGTCACAGAACTAATGAAAATAATATGATTATTGGATTGGAATTCCTACTTTGAAAATATTTAAAAATCTCTTGATGTAATGGACAACATTAAAACTCTTTATACAAACATAGAGTTTGGATTTAAGTGTCTCACAAAAGGGAAAACTAAGGACATTGAAGAATAGAGTAGATCTTAAAAAATGGTGGAGCTACCCTCATCCCTCACATCCACAAGCTATTTAATTTAGTAGTCAAGTAATGTTTTCCTTAAATCTTGCACAAAAAACCTCATTGTTCCTATTTTAAAAGTTGAGATAAAAACAATCTATCTGATTATATGACCATTATGATTATCCTTCTTTTAGTCAAATTATATGGAATTATTCTAGAAACAAAGATATGAAATATATGACTAGAAACACACAGGAAAAGAGCTAAAGACCAAGCAAGATTTTGGGATCATGATTCAACTGTGGACCATCTTGTTACTTTTGGGACCATTGCTGAAGAGTGTCGCAATAATAAAACTGATTTTGTTTGTTGCTTTGTTGACTTTAGAAAAGCCTTTGATACATTTCCTAAAAGTAATATTTGGAATAAATTAGTTAAATGTCCCTTTCGAGTTGAGCGCTCCTGTGATAAGGTTGTATGATAAATCTATTTCCAAGTTTAGGAAATCTAAGTGTTGGTTAGAAGAAATAATTGCTAGATAGGAGTGAAGTAAGGATGTCCCCTATCCCCTACCTTTTTGTTATTTACATTGACAAGCTAGAGAGTTGTTTGGACATGGTAGATTTACTTTCAAAAGCATGTTCCATAGTTGGCATTTCTATTTTAGGGTAAGGTTGGGAGGCATTCCTCCATGGCCCTCCCTTAAGCCACCTCCACACGACGACCTTTCAAACTCCACTGTCACACGTCCACCACCTTGGCCAAGTGGCGTACCTCTTCACATGATCGTCTTTAAAGATCGTCCTTTCTGTTAGCTCCCCGAGGCCTTGAGTTGACCGCCGACACGAAGCATGGAGGATCTCAGAGGCGCCCCCCTCATTTCAACTCGAAGCTTGGTTGTTTGGCGAGTGAAGGAGAGAAAGGAAATAAAGGTAGTATTTCAACAGACGAAACTCAACAGTTACCCAAGAATTGTTTGAAGGATTGGCGAGTGACAGAGCCAAGGGAAGTTGATGCAGATTGGATCCAATTGAAACCGAACAAACTCTAGTCTCGCCCTATTTTCTCTCGTGGGCATCTTTCAATAGACCTCAGACCCCACTGGCGAATAAATATGGGAATCCAGACATTGTTGAGCTCAAGTCCATTCTAAAAGACATTAAACTCCATCTCCGTAGGGTTTACGAATTGGTGGGTGTTGGTGTACAGGGGAACAATGATGTAGCATACGATACCCTATTCATAGCAAATCAAATGGGCTTTCACGAATCTAGGATAGATGACAATGAACGTGACCTGCAAGAGATGATGGGCATTGTGGATTTCATTAAAGAAGAGGTTTTGGAGATGACTAGTATGAATCAGTGTAGTCATTGCCAAAACACCCCGGACCAAGGTGACCACCCAATGGAGGAAACTTTGCTTGTGCAACCTACTCATGGGCTTGAAGGCAATAAAAAGTTGATGCTCTAGCTATGTTCTTTCTACATGTATTTCTGCATTTTGCTTAATGAATAATTTGTTAGAATTTACCCTTCAATGGGTATGAAAGATTTCAGGAAGCATCTTAGGAATTTTAAAATCTCTCATGTAGGCATAGACTTTATAGTTTTATTTTCTCTTCAAAATCATCTGAAACCTCGGTTTCATTTTTGTATGTATGGTTGTGCACAACATTTTTTTGACTCAATATAATAATTTCTCTAGTTTCTGTTAAAAAAAAAAGATCGAAAACATACAGTTGCAGCATACCAAGACAAGAGTCCGATTAAAGATCCTTAGATTTTACAGTCTTGGAATTGACTTCCATCCAAGCAAATATTTCAATCAAAATCATAATCAAAACTTAACATTTAAATTGAATCTCATAATCAAAATCAAGGAGGCCTAGTGCCAGTTATTTTGTAATAACCCTACAATATTCCTTTTAAATCAACGATGGGATTCCAATTGCAAAGCCCAATTGCTAAATTCAAACAATTACAGTTTAAGCATGCTAACTTATTTAACAAACCACATAGATTGAACAACCCTTTTCTTCCAACCCCGAAGCTGAGAAAACAATGGATTGCAACCAACCAGCTTGTAGTAAATTTGAAACATACCTTTTCTCTGTAGAGTAGATCCTCCATGCATTGAAGGAGCCACACCATTTATTTTTTACATGCACACAACCCTGTAATGTTATAGATCATTCTGAGGTAGGTTAAACTCGAATTTTAGATTTAAAAGGTATAGGTTAATGTGTTCTTACCTCGGAACATAGTATTAGAGGCATAGAAGAAAGTGAACCCTGTGCTTCTCAAGCATGTCCCTTACAATACTTTTTCAATCTCTTTAGAAACGTAATGCTTACCTTTTGATTGAAGTCCGGGCCATAATGGTGAGGCCAAATTATACACTCGATTCATCCAATCGATTGAGTAACCACTCCTTGGTCCTCTTTGCCTCATCTGTCAAACAGAGCAATATTTTGTTAAAGGATTGAATTCAAATTAAATTTGATAAACACAGACTTGGTAGAGAGTTTTACCTTCAGCGAAATGCTTAGAGATTCAAGGGTTGTTATCCTCCAAACTCTCCATTCTTTCTCTTCCTTGTACACAAACCAAAAAAAAGAGATCCAGTCTTCCTCGTCTACCTGCAAAAAATTCAAATAGATTAAAGTTTCAAATATTAAACAAAACTATTTACCTTTCCTTTTTGCAAAACTCACCGAACTAGGAAGCTCCTCCATCAAAGAATAATGGAAAGTACACCTAGAGCCTTACACCTTACCACACCAAAATTGAAATAGCTAAGACTGCACAGAGGCTAAAACTCGACCGAAACTAGCTGATAAAAATATTGATAGTAGAGCGTAGATGTTCGCTAACCGAGCAAATCTCTAGTAGTCATTCCTAGAGGCAAGTTAAAAGCAAACAAAGCACAACCGTGCAACAAAGAAATTTAGAACAAAACCATTAAGCAACCACCACAGGGAAACAAAGAACAAAAACCTCCATGACCGATTAACTGCATTGAAATCGACATAAAAACCCTAAGATTTCTTTCAACATTATTGATCGCGCGGAGTACAGATGTAGGGCAAGGATCTACCTTCTCTTTTACAAAAAGCATTTAAAGCCTCCCTTCAACATTAAATTAGTCTAGTTGCACTATCAACTCGCAAGCCATGGATAAGGACAACATAAAACCTCATTTAAAACCCCCTCTTAACTCCTTAAAGATGTCATCCATTGGCATGCAACCTTTTTAACCCTTGTGACTCCCTTAGATCGCATAACATACTTTAGCATAGGGTATTTTAGCACAATACTTTAGCATAGGGTGTTGCAACATTGTACGTTAGCATAGGGTGTTGCAACATAGTACTTTAGCATAGGCTCTGCTTTATATATGTTCCCACATCACATGTAGAGCTTGCAAGGCATGTATGCCCCCCTTTTATAATTACTAACCTTATATAAGTGGGGTAAGCAACAAAAGAAAACCACATCTTATTACCTTAACACAATCAAATCCAAATACATATGTCTAGTATTCATGGGGTAGGGCTTTATTCCAAAACTTAGGATTTAATCCTAGTTAATTAAAAAGAAACACATTGTAACATTAACATATCACCTTGCCATAAAGCGGTGATTCCAGAAGTGCAATAGTCAGAGTTATTGTCGGACGGACGACAAGTCCTGTCTTCGTATAGACAATAAATTAAATAAGAATTATTCATGCAGAAAGATAGAAATGAACTTATGACTAAGAAAACGCTCTACACCATTTTATTTTTGTGACACTTTGTCAAAGCACATTTTATTTTTTCATTAGTATTATTTTTGTATTTACGAGAAGTAGCTTTAGTGTTTTGGACAATTCCTAAAATGTCATGGGTCAAAAATGTTTTTGTTTTGTATTTATGAGATGTCTACTTCAGTTTTTTGGACAATTTCTAAAAGGTTGTGTGTAAAACAAAAAGGTGTTGTCTTTGTGACACTTTGTCAACACACATTTTATTTTTTAATCAGTCTTATTTATATATTTATGAGAAGTCTACTTGAGTGTTTGGGACAATTCCTAAAATGTCATGGGTCAAAAAAATGTTTTTTTTTTGTATTTATGAGATGTCTACTTTAGTTATTTTGGACAATTTCTAAAAGGTTGCTAGTAAAAAACAATGTGCTATCTTTGTGACACTATTTGTCAACAAGAATTTTGTTTTTTGTCTTATGAAAAGTCTACTCTAGTATTTTGGACAATTCCTAAAATGTAGTGGGTCAAAAGAATGTGTAATCTTTGTGACACTAACTATCAAGACACATTTTATGTTTTCATTAATCAAAGAAGTTAAGTTAGGAGGATAGTTCAAATCCATAATTGCTTTTTAAAATAGTTTTATAATTTTACTTTTATTTTCTTAATTTGTATCAACCATTTTAGTAATTAGGGTGTAACAAATTAATTTGTTCTATAATAGTTTATAAAAATTGTGTAGTTTTAGTTAATTTTACTTTTAAATTATATCGAATTTTAAGAAGCAAAAAGGTCCAAAAATTCTAATACTGAAATTTAAGAAAATAAAGTTTATTATTACTTTACATTTAAATTTAAAAAATCAATTTGTTTTCATTAAATTTCAAATTTTATAATTTTTTTTGACATGAACATTTTTAAAAGATTTAACAATAAATACTCATAAAAAAACCTGCTTTCACTATTTACAATTAAAATTAAAAAACTTTGGTTTAGATCCCTAAATTACATTTATAAATATGGTACCTTTGTCCCTTATATTGAATCATAATAAATAAATCAAAATAAATACGGTACCTTTATCTCTTATAGTGAATCATAATTGTTTTTAGTTTTATTCTTTATTAAACTTGTCTATATTGAACATTTTTAAAGGTTTTAAAATTGTGATAGTTATATAAAAATATTAATATTTAAAATCTAATTTTATTATATAAAATTTATTTATTTGTAAATGAAGTATATGATTTTATATTAACTTTATTTATCTCAATTGGTTCAAAGTTTGATATAGTAAAACCATGATAACACAATTAAATTTTATTAACAGTTAATGTACGGAATTCCAAATTTGTAAATGTTTTATTGTATTTATAATTTTTTAATTTTTAAAGTGAATTTTTAATTTATATATATTTTTTATAAATAAATATTATTAAACTTAAATAAAAAATAAAAATGACTTTAAAAAAATTAAAAACTCACAAAAATTATAAATGATTTAAAACAAATATGTAAATATTATTTTACAATAATATTTTAAATAATGTTGAAGTCACATATGTTTATACACATACATATTGAGGCCATGAGACTCAATGGTGTTTTTGGCTGACAATTTTGATGGCAAAATGATATTTTGTGACAGTTATTGTTAAACACTTATCTTGATAGCTTGACAGTGTATTTTCGAAGAATTAAAACTCATATTGATAATAGTTTTGAAGGACTGGTTTAGATGATAGATATACTTTACACGGTCTTTGAGGAACAATGATTACATGCTGATATACTTTGTTTGTACAGTTTTGAAGATCAAGGATTATATGTTGATATACTTTGATGATTGTAAGTGAAAAAAACTACTTTTTGTTTAACTTAAAAGATACAACTTTTGTTGATTGTAGTTTCACTGTTTGATATTTTTTGGATTGGATATAATTTGATTTCTAATCAATTATTATCTATTGTAAAGCATTTTTGTGCTCAAGAATTGAGGAAATGGACACTAATCAATATATGATAGTGCATCATATGAGAAATGTAATTTTGAATAAAGTTTTGATTTTTTTTTCTGTGGAAAAAAAAGATATTGAGGCCATTAGCCTATATATATTTGAGATATATTTCAAGTTGTTTCTAATGAAAAATAAATACTATTTAAAACAATTGAAAAAAACATATTTGTTTTTATATTTATGAGATGTTTATGTTGGGCAATCCCTAAATAGTTTTGGGTCAAAAATACGTTATATTTACGATACAAAGTTAACCTAAAAAATGTATTACTTTAAGTTGTTAGAAAGATAGATCAATTCCATATTTTTTAAAAAATATTTTTATGATTTTAATTTTATCTTCTTACTTTCTATATTCAACCATATTTAGTAACCAGAACGTAGCATATTAATTTGTTTTAAGATAATTTATAAAAAAATGTGTAACTTTATTTACTTTTACTTTAAGATAAAATAAAAAAAGAGAAAATCCAAAAAATCTATTATTAACATTTTAATATAAAACAATTTATCTTCATTGAAAATTTTAAATATGAATTTGTTTAATTTGAAGATTTTAAAATTATAAAAATTAAATAAGAATATTAAAAATAAAGAAACTCCTCTTTCACTATTTATAAATAATTTAGAAAACTTTACTTTGTTTGAATTAGAGATACTTTGTTTGAATTATATATTTAACATTATGCCTATAAATCATAACCTTTATTTTTTATTAAACTTTTAAAAATTGAACACTTTCAAAAGTTTTGAATATTATGAAAATTATGTAAAATAATTAAAATTTTATTTAATTATACAAAATCTTTGTCTTTTATCTCTTTTTAATTAAAATTTAATTTAATTATATAAAATTTTTGTTTTTATCTGATTTCAATTAAAATTAAAAGATTTTATATTAATTTTTTTGATTAACATTTTGTACTATAGTAATAAGATTAAACTGTATTGACAATTAATTTATGAAATTCCATGAATATTCAACATAGCAAGGTAAATGCTTTAATATATTTATATTTTTTTGTTTGTTTTTAAAGTGAAATTTTAATTTTATTTTGTTATTATAGCTTTTAGGTAAACCGCAATTTAAAAAAAAAACTCAAACCATAAAATTAAAAATAAACTCATATAGATTTGAGAGATGTTTCAAATTGTTTACACTAAAGAATGAATGCCATTTTAAATTATACAAATTTTTATTTTTGTATTTATAAAGTATGGACAATTCCGAAATATATAATTTTAAAATAAAATAAACCAATGGATCTGATTATGCAGGATGCTTTTGTGACCCCTAAGCCACAAGGGATTAATAAAGTCATTTCTCAACTTCGATATGAACGAGTCTTTCAAGTGCCAACCTAGAAGTGAGATAAGAGATGCCATTCATATTCTTAATAACTAGGCACCTATAAGAAAATCAAGACGCTTCATACACTCCACAATATTTAGCAATTCATCTTGTTGCTGGATTTGCAGGATTTGCATACAAATGGTGGAGATGGTTGCCCTCAAAGACCAAACAAGATTTCCTTAATGTTGGAGATGGATATCAACAAATTCTCAAAGCATTAGGAGCACAATTTGTTGGTCCAGAAGAAGAAACATACGCCGATCGTTTAGGATCATTGTTTAGACAAAAGATTGTGCAATCTAAACTTGCATGAACAATATTTATGTTATATGCACAAGTTATTGATTACCTCTATTAAATTTGAGAACCATAGATCTACAGGCTAAGATAAGATCTATTGGAAATTAATTATGCAATCAAATAATTAAGATCAATGTACAATGAGCAAAAAATTCATGACACAAATTTCAGATCAATAGGACAGGAACTGCTCAGATAATCACAACATTAATCTTCATTCATTAATAAATAATACAATGATTATACAATAAATAACATTCAAATGCTAAATATAGGATTCGAATTTATCAATTCTGACTAACTAATTAGCTAACTCAGTGTGTCTAAATCACTGTTGGAGCTTACTAGTCTAACTTCGGACGTCTAAATCAGTTTAGAATTAGTTAACTAATGAGGTAGGTGGACAAAATGCAACACTTTCCCTGCACGCATGCAAACCCAACGCTAGGATAACTGAAAGTGATATAACTGAATGAGCTGGAGGATAACTCAACATAACTGCTTACCTACCACATCCAATTGACGGATGTTGCTAGTGGCACTCAGAGTTGGCTCCTATAATGTAGGGATTGGTCCCAGAGGCACATAAACGCATGCATGCACATGCAGTAAGTGACAGGTAACCTCTAGGCACATAAACACATGCATGCACATGCAGTAAGTGACAGGTATGTTTCTTCTTCTGGACCAACAAATTGTGCTCCTAATGCTTTGAGAATTTGTTGATATCCATCTCCAACATTAAGGAAATCTTGTTTGGTCTTTGAGGGCAACCATCTCCACCATTTGTATGCAAATCATCTCCACCTTTTGTAATGTAAGAAACTATGAAGCGTCCTTGAAATTGATTTTATGGTATTTTATTAAGATAACATGAGATTCCAAATGAATGCTATTGCTATTTTTCATGTATAAATATGTGAGGTATCCTTGAAATAGTTCCATTGCTTTTGTAATGTAAGAAACTATGAAGCGTCCTTGAAATTAATTTTATGGTATTTTATTAAGAAATTGATGAGGCATCTTTGAAATACAGCACAACTTTTCTTGTTGACATTTTATTTATTTGATTGATATTGATTTTGAGCTGGTAAAGCTCAGAACTCTAACATTTTAGAATACATGTTTCTTGCCCTAACAAGAAATGGGTTTTATGATCATTGGTCTCTGATTATCGATGAAAATGGGTGAAGAGTTCAATGGGAAACCCGTTGTGGATCAAAAACTTTATTCTCAGTTAACCTAGAATTGCTTGCACAATAGGCTGATCCCTATTGTATCCCTAATCCTGAGCCATTGTGTGAACTGCTGGTTTTAACTTGCAGATTAGTGTCATTGCTTTTATTGGGTAGGAACCTTTGAGGCACATTTCAAATACACCACAGCACAGTATTCTCGGTGGCATATTTTCTTTTTGATTTTTGAGTTAAGTAGCTCAGCTTCCAACCTTTCTAATAGGGCTCACCAAGTATTGGCAAGCTGAGTTGACATTTCTGTCAGAGCTCACTGCATTTTAGTCAAACTTGTGTTATTTCCAAGTGGTGAGTATATGTTCTCTATTTTTAAAGTTTATGTAAGTTGATTTAATAAGGTGAATTATTGGCAAGTTTGGACAATCTCGCCGTCATTGTCCATTGAAAAGCTTGATAACTTATGAAATAATAATGTATTGTGAGCTTTTATTTTGATATACAGTATGTTATATTTTTGTCTAAAAATTTAGCTCACTCACTCTTTGATGCAACTTCTATAGAAGAAATGATCAGGCCAGTGTATGGCATAGGGAATTAGCGAATTTCTCCCTTTTTGGTTCAGAGATTCACTAGTTCAATACGAATATTTGTTTAATTTCTAAAAATACTTTGGTAAAATCTTTTAGATAAAAATTTGCCAAGGTTTTCATAAAAGAAAATTGTTTTTTTTTTTAAATTTCCTTGAGATTAGGGTTATTTAAATTAGCAAAATACTCTATATAAAAATTTGCTCAGGTTTCTATACTCACTAGAAAGCTGTGGTTTTTAAAAAAAAATTCTTGAGGTTAGGGTTATTTTGTACATGTGTGTTGTTTTTATTTTTGAGTAATCATGATAGTGGTAGTTTTTATTCTGCGGATATTAATTTCATTGTTTTTGTTGTAGTGAGAGTATGGTTATAACATCTCCCCCATATTAGGAAAGCATCAAGTTTAACAAAAAAATATAAATGATGTGGACTTTAACAAAAAAAAATTAAGTATATTGATTTGATCTTAAATCTAGATATATCAAAATCTAAGACTTTGGATAAAATTGATCTAGGCATAAATTTTTTCTTAATGTGTAAAAAAACTAATATAAAAATATTTACAACTAAAGAAAAATTATATCTCTCTATATACTTAGTAGATACTAGTTTAGAATAGATCTATTATGGTTTGATCCAAGTTTAAAATAGATTTATTATGGTTATGTATAAAACTACTACATTCTGAAAATACGGTTGTGGCATTTTATGTGTTATTTATTTATTTTGATATTGAACTAGTAAATCTTAAGGCTCTTAACATTTTTTTTTACAATTTTCTCTTACTAATAGAACTTTAACAAGCACTGGGATTTTAGATTTTAGGCTCATTAATGAAGATTCAATTTGGCCACTAAATGTTCTTTTAAATTAATGTATTCTATTTTAGGCTCATTAGTCAAGGTTCTAGAACTGGGATTTTAGGCTCATTAGTCAAGGTTCTATTTGGCCCCTGAAATGTTCTTTTGAATTAATGTATTCTTATTACTTTCTTGTGATTAAAATTTATATTTTTTTTTAAAGTTTTGAATTAATGTATTATATTTTTCTAAAGATATACACAACAGATTATGTATCTGGTTATAAAGTTTTTTTTTTTTGTGATTAAAAGTTATATTTTTCTCAAAAGATATGGTCAGAAAATTATTAGAGCAATGTATGTTGGGTGGGTGTTTTTGGTAAATTAGGAATTTATCATTTTAAGATAAGATAATTTTATTAATGTCTACTGGATGACTACAAAAGTAGGTCAATGGGACTAAAGAATACTATGAATACCATGTTGGAGTGCAAAGGCATCTCCTAAAAAATGTTGAAACTAAGATAAAGTAAAATAAATAAAGATATAAGCAATAGTAGAGTCTCATAAACATGTATATATCCACATCAATGGTATGGAATGATACACTGCAAACTATAAAATAAGCTTGTTCAAGACTAGGCAACTCAAACAACTCAAGAATCTTAAGATCCCGTCAAGGGAGGAAGATCACGTGACAAAGATGAAGATGAGTCCAGCAATGTCAAAATTTCCACGTTTTAATGGTCGAGGACGAGGGAGGCAAAGGGGGCACTTGCTCAATGTCGGGGCTCTCCAAAGCTGTGGGGGAGTTTGTTTGTATGACCCTAGGGGGGTTGTAGAAGCGAGGAATAGTCCTAGCATCCGAGGCCAAAGAAAATAAACTATGGATATATCATTGTCTACTTTGTTAGGGCTGTGAAAGGATTTAACGGGTAGGAGGCACCTTGCTTTGTATTCGTTCGAACATGATCCCTCTAACGCTTTGATAATGAATGGATTGATGTATGGTTCAGAAACTCCGAGTTGGTCTTTATAAAATCAAAAGGTCTCCCACGGGGGGAGGTTTGTCGAGGAATACCCAAGGTCTCGCCACTCTACTATCGAAGGTACTTTGGGGCTCTACTTGCTACTTATTACGTCAATTTAACAGATCAACACTAAAATAAGAGGTGATCGTCTTGGTCCTCCCGAGGCAAGGTAGAATGTGTAGGATCTGTGACTTGTGGCCAAATATCTCCTTGATGGAGAGGGTGAGCCATCTCTAGTCTTGATACCAAAGGCAGGTGGAGAGAAATCATCCCGAGTCTCTATAGAGGTAGTGATATCCTTCTTTGATCTCATAGTATAAAGGGCACCTAAAAATGAGGTGCATCTATGTCTTCGGCTCCTATAGGTGCAACATATGGTAGTTCCTATTAGATTGTGGTAGATGGTGGTCAATATCCACTCAGAGTCTTATGAGAACCGACTCGAAGCTATCCCAAGGGGATCATGAGTGAATGCATCCAATGCCTACACGTGTATGGGGGGCAGACGATAATGCCATCTTGTAGCTCCAAGAAGTGCTCAAGATAGGACATCTTCGGGCCCAAGCTCGTTGGATGTGAAGTCCTAGTGACTTGAATGTATAAACCGTAGATATCATTTTTGATGAACTGGTTTAGAGCCTATCTAAGAGGACAGAGATGGCTTGGCACATATAGGGAGAATCTGAAAGGGGGGAAGGTGCTCTAGAGAGATGATCGCTAATTGGAGAAGTTACATAAACTTTAAAAATAGAGAACTCAAAAGACCAAACAAGATTAAACTGTACTATAGTAATAAGATTAAACTGTATTGACAAATAATTTATGAAATTCCATGAATATTCAACATAGCAAGGTAAATGCTTTAATATATTTATATTTTTTGTTTTTGTTTTTAAAGTGAAATTTTAATTTTATTTTGTTAATATAGCTTTTAGGTAAACCGCAATTTAAAAAAAAAAACTCAAACCATAAAATTAAAAATAAACTCATATAGATTTGAGAGATGTTTCAAATTGTTTACACTAAAGAATGAATGCCATTTTAAATTATACAAATTTTTATTTTTGTATTTATAAAGTATGGACAATTCCTAAATATATAATTTTAAAATAAAATAAACCAATGGATCTGATTATGCAGGATGCTTTTGTGACCCCTAAGCCACAAGGGATTAATAAAGTCATTTCTCAACTTCGATATGAACGAGTCTTTCAAGTGCCAACCTAGAAGTGAGATAAGAGATGCCATTCATATTCTTAATAACTAGGCACCTATAAGAAAATCAAGACGCTTCATACACTCCACAATATTTAGCAATTCATCTTGTTGCTGGATTTGCAGGATTTGCATACAAATGGTGGAGATGGTTGCCCTCAAAGACCAAACAAGATTTCCTTAATGTTGGAGATGGATATCAACAAATTCTCAAAGCATTAGGAGCACAATTTGTTGGTCCAGAAGAAGAAATATACACTGATCGTTTAGGATCATTGTTCAGACAAAAGATTGTGCAATCTAAACTTGCATGAACAATATTTATGTTATATGCACAAGTTATTGATTACCTCTATTAAATTTGAGAACCATAGATCTACAGGCTAAGATAAGATCTATTGGAAATTAATTATGCAATCAAATAATTAAGATCAATGTACAATGAGCAAAAAATTCATGACACAAATTTCAGATCAATCGGACAGGAACTGCTCAGATAATCACAACATTAATCTTCATTCATTAATAAATAATACAATGATTATACAATAAATAACATTCAAATGCTAAATATAGGATTCGAATTTATCAATTCTAACTAACTAATTAGCTAACTCAGTGTGTCTAAATCACTGTTGGAGCTTACTAGTCTAACTTCGGACGTCTAAATCAGTTTAGAATTAGTTAACTAATGAGGTAGGTGGACAAAATGCAACACTTTCCCTGCACGCATGCAAACCCAACGCTAGGATAACTGAAAGTGATATAACTGAATGAGCTGGAGGATAGCTCAACATAACTGCTTACCTACCACATCCAATTGACGGATGTTGCTAGTGGCACTCAGAGTTGGCTCCTATAATGTAGGGATTGGTCCCAGAGGCACATAAATGCATGCATGCACATGCAGTAAGTGACAGGTAACCTCTAGGTGTGTCCCCCATACTCTAATACAATGATAATGACTTATTGAGATAGTAAATATGACAATATAGAATTTATTGGACAAAGGAGAATTACTTAATCCTAACACCCCCCCTTAATCCTATTTTGACAACTTTTACCTTGACAACTAGGCCAAAAGTCACCCATACAATCTAAGTGTATAAAATAAGGAAAATGGGGAAAACCTGATGGGACCCCCCCCCCAAGATAAGCGGGTAAAATCAGGAAAACAAGCTATACTTAAGAGAAAAAAATCCTCTTCAAGAAAAAAACTTATGAAAATATTGTTGCAATCTGCAACACTGTGGTGCAGTAATGCATAAACTTGATTCTTATGTGCATCAACATCCCGAGACTGTGCATGTGAACCTTTCCATCTTCTTATGATCTGCTGAATGTTGCTTTTGTCTCTTCTTTCTGGAGGAGGAATGGAATGATCCATTTGTTCATCAGTGGGCCAAATTGTGGATCAAATCTTCAAGATCAAGCAACATCTCTTTAGAAGTTTGTTGCACCACTCTAGGGGTAGCGAAGCTATGTGAGAGAGTGCAACATGTTCATTCTGATACCGAGACCTCATTCTTCTTCTATCATCTAGATCCCCAATAACATTCCCTGCAGCTTCAATGAGCTTTTCTACCCATTTAGGCTTATGATTTGGAATAGGAGTTGGATCTGGATCTAAATCATCTTGAGGTATAATCTCAATATCAAGATCATGCTGATCTTGTTCCTCATCTTCTAAAATTGAATTTTTAGACAACATATCATTGTCTGTAAATGGAGATGAGAGAGAGTTTTTACCTTCCCTTTCGAATGGCTGCTAATATTGTACTAGAGCTGAGTATGGCATAAACTATGAGGATTCATATGCCTTGGAGGCATGGTTTGCAACACCATTCGCTACAATCTTCCCATTTGAGATATCTGAGATCTCCACTGAGTCAGGACCAAATACAATTTGCTTTAGCGAGCCAGTATGTGTCATCTGATAAACAAATAACAAATTTGTTGCAAGAGAGGACACATATAGTACATTCTTGAACTCTCTATACTGGATTTTAATAGAACCTCTCCCAAGAACTGGGATTTGTGAATTACCCCCCATATGAATGCTAGGTCCTCCTGAGAGATCCAGAGTACTGAAGGATTATTTGGAGACAACCATGTGGTTGGATGCTCCTAAATCAATCAAATAGGCCTTTGACTGAGTGAAGCCCTCTTTCAAAGTATGGCACCTGTCATATTCTTCAGTCTTCTCTCCAACTTCAAACATCTCTACACCTTGTGGAAGGGCAATATTGTTTTGTTCAAGGACTTTTATCAACTGGTCAATGGTCTTCTTCATGCACTGACTCTCTGGATGAAAGCCTCTCATACAGTAGGGACATTTAGCCTTCTCAATTTCTTCTTTTTCTTGGAGCCATAGGCTCCACCAAAAGATTGTTGATTGTCCTTTGGATTCGAATCAGTGTTTTTGGTCTCCTGCATTGTTTGAGTATCCAACTAAGAGTGCTTGATTCTTGAAGTTTTGAAGCACTCCCATCTGATTCAATTTGTGTTTCTCTTGTATCAAAGACTCAACAAAAGCATCTAGAGAAGGCACCTTACAATTTGGAATGGAAACTCTTCTGGAATGGAATGTAGAGACAATAATTGAGAACTCTGAGCCAAGCTTGCTCGGAACTGACAGCACATGTTGCTCATCTTTCGTCTCTACCCCACATTGTTTGCATTGTAGCAATAGAGCTTTGTATTTTGAAAAGAATTGTTGAATAGTCTCGAAATTGTTGGGTTGTAGTGCAATTAGTTCATTCTCCAGAATATGGCCTCTAAGCTCATCTTATTTGCCAAACAAAGATTCAAGCTTGTTGCATGCTTCTTTAAGAGTTCTGAGTCCCTCAAGGTGAAACAAAATATCCCTGGAGATATGGATGCACATGAAGGACACGTCTAGGCGGTTCAGAAATTTTGATTTCTCAACATATCGTTGGGGCTCAACTTCTCTTCCCATTGTCATCCTAAACAGTCCGTTGTTGTGCAAGGCCATATGCATATCTTCCCTCCAATAAATGTAATTGAAGGGTGTAAGGATTCTAGGTGTATGAACATAATAATTCTCCATTTCGATGTATGATGATCAGTCAAATCTTTCAAGAAGCTATGTAGGTACCAGCGAAATATCACTGAAAACAAACCAATTCGCAATCATATGTCAGTTCAAGCATTTCCACCTCAACATGTGCACTTTTTCAGAGGCCATCACACCTGGATAGACTTATTTGGACATAATCCAGAGGGAGGAATGTTATGATTCCAGGAATTATGTGCAAACTTGGCTGCTTCTGGTACACAATGGAGGTTTCCAAGGTTTGAGTTTATCCTAAACAAGGCTCTGATACCATGTTAAATTTGAGAACCATAGATCTACAAGATAAGAGCTATTGGAAAGGAATTATGTTGTAGAATAATTAAGATCAATGTACAATGCACCTCTTTTGCATCCCTCACCCTCGACCGTCAAACCTAAGAGATCCTGACATCATTGAACTCATCTTCAACTCTCTTACGCGATCTTCCTCCCTTGACATAATCTTAAGATTCTTGAGTTGTTTGAGCTGTCTGGTCTTGGACAAACTCACTTTATAGTTTGCATTCTTGCATTTAGTACCTTTGATACAAATATATACATATTTATGAGGCTATACTACTGCTTGTATCTTTCTTTTTTTACTTCATCTTAGTTTCAACATTTTCTAGGAAATGCCATTGCACTCCCACATTTTACTCATATTAGATATATCCTTGACTCTCATTGACTTACTTTTGACTTACTTTTAGACATTAATAAAAATATCTTATCTTGAGAATTGGAATGACACAATTCCCTATTTACCAAAAAGAAATCACCAGCATACATTGCTGCAGTAATTACTTCTAAGAAAGATATAAATCTTATAAAGATAATATATTGTGTATATCCTTAGAAAAGACAGAATACATTATTTCAGAAGAACATTTCAGGAGCCAAATATAATCTTGACTAAAGAGTCTAAAATCCCAGTTCTTGTTGAAGTTCAATTACTAAGAGAAAAATGTACAAAAAAAAATGTTAGCACCCTGAGTTTTGCCCGTTCACTATCAAAATAAATATATAGCAACTAAAATGCCACAACACATCATGCTGTATTTCCAGAATGCCGTAGTTTCATGCCTGCAGAATCAATATCAATACATGGAATCAATATCTGCAGAATGAAAACTACCACTATCATGATTTGCTGAGGTATTGGAACAACACATCTGTACAAAATAAACCTAACCCCAAGGAGATAAAAAAAAAAACCACAGTTTTCTTGTGAGTATGGAAACCTCGGCAAATTTTTATATGAAGGATTTTACCAATTTAAATAACCCTAGCCACAAAGAAATTTTTAATTTTAAGAAAACCACAATTTTCTTGTCTGGAAACCTTTGCAGATTTTTATAGGAAGGATTTTACATGGTCTTTTTCAAGTTAATAATTTGATCTTTTAGAAATTAAACAAATATTCATTTTGAATTAGCTAAGTTATCAGGATAAAAATACGGATTCGCCATATTTTTTAAAACTTAGGATCAGGATACGGCGAAGAAACAAGTACAAAATATAAAAATATTTTTATAATAAATAAAAAAATAGAGTGAAAAAACCAAACTATTTAGGAAACACAAGAATAGAACTACGAGTTATTGCCAGAAAAGAGAGTTCATAAAAGAGAGTTCATAGACCCTAACTGATAATTTGATGAGTTGTAACCATAATTGATATTGATAATTTTAAAAACCATTTCAACATGAACTTGATGCTTGTGAGCCACATCCACATATCCCTATCAGCAAGAAATAAAGTGTTTTTTTTAATGTTATGGCAAGACTACAAAACAGTGTACCTGAAGTGAAGTGAGTAACAACATAGCACATAAAGATAGATCAACCCTTGACAGCTGACCTTGACCATAAGGATAAATCAAATAAAAACTTTGAGAGAAGACCTTAATATTGATATATCAAAGTTTAAGAACAGATCTTGACATAAGGATAGATCAGAACTTGAGCAGGAATGGGATTTACTCTTTTAGCCATTAGGTGTTTAGGGTTTTTTAAGTTTTTCATTTAAAAACATTTTTTTTTTAAGATCAATGGGTCATAGAAGCACTGGAAGTTGTAGAAGTTGTAGGATTCGTTTGAAAATTTTAGGAATTGGTTAATTTTTCACACGATCCGTTTCATGGAACCAGGATATGTTTCCTTCTGCAGAGGATCTGTTTCCATGATAGATCCTCGAGGAATCTGATGCAGATACGTCTCGGATCCAGGGATCCTACACACTGCGGTGGTGGATCACAGTGAATTAGCGAATCTCTGAACCAAAAAGAGAAGAATTCGCTAATTTTCTATGCCATACACTGGCCTGATCATTTCTTCTATAGAAGTTGCATCAAAGAATGCTAAAGTTTTAGGCAATAACTATAACATACTGTAAGAAATTTCAGAAGTTTTCAAGCTTGTCAATGAACAATAAAGCTCATAATACATAAAGCTAGGCAATAACTATAACTATAAAGCTCATAATACATAAAGCTAGGCAATAACTATAACTATAAAGCTCATAATACATCATTTCAGAAGTTTTCAAGCTTGTCAATGAACAACGAGGGCAAGATTTTGAAAAATTGCAAATAATTCAGCTTATTAAAAAATCAACTTACATAAACTTTAAGAAATAGAGAACATATACTTACCACTTGGAAATAACACAAGTTTGAAAGTTTGACTAAAATGTTGTGAGCTAAGACAGAAATGTCAACTCAGCTTGCCGATACTCGGTGAGCCCAGTTACAAAAGTTGAAAACTGAACTTACCTAGCTCAAAATCCAAAAAGAAAATATGCCACCAAAAATATTGTGCTGTATTTGAAAGATGCCTCAAAGGTTCCCACGTAATAAAAGCGACGACACTAATATGCAGGTTAAAACCTGCAGTTCACAGAATGGCTCAGGATTAGGGATGACTGTAATACCCATATTTGAGTGTAGATTTTTGCAGTCGATAAACCTATTGTGCAAGCAATCCTGGGTTAACTGAGGGTAAAGTTTTAGAAGGTTTCTAGCCCATCAATGGGCAACGAAGGCAAGAACGTGCATATCCCTTTCTAATATTTAATAAGAGAAATAGATTCTCTATTTTATTAAACTGAAACGATTACCGTTTGTATTAAAAGAATGTTGTGGCCACAATTGCAAATATCTATAATTTCTCCTGATATTTGCAATTTTTTGAATGGTTAGTTTGCCAATGTTTCTGATACTCTGAACTTTTCAGATCCAAGTTTATGCTGGTCAATATTTTCTGAAATTTCCCCCAATGTTTCTAATAAGTTTATTTTTTAGACCCTCAATGATATATTCCCTAAACCAATATTTGCAACATTGCATAACCACACAACAAATTAATAGAAAAATTGGAATGCCTGAAATTGGAGTTTCAAAAAGACCAAAAAATTTCAAGATGACTGCCTACTATTTCAGCCGTTCTTACCATTCTAGCAACAAAATTCAAAAGGCTACTGGTGTATGTCTTCCTTAAAGTTCAGCTCCAAGGCTGCATTTTCATTTGCCGTGTCTTCATGCATTTGTTTGACTGTTCCTTCATCCTTTGTGACTTTAACATACCTAACAGAAATCTATGTGACTTTAACATATCCAATAAACACCTTTGGAAGAGAAACCAAAGAATGTGAGCTCCTAGAAAAACCCAAAACCAATTCATAGAAGATGTTCAAGCCTGCTTCCAATTTCTCAATTGGCTGGCTTTGATGTGTCACTATTGCCAATAATTCAACATTTTTGGATTTCTGGGAGTCAAGCTAACATGCTATCCTGCTGCTATAATATAATAGGAGAAAACCACCTGGAGGTGTTTAATTTCTCGAACACTCTTTTGAACCTAACGCAACGCAGATTAAGAAAATTCATAGGGAATAAAGCGACTATAGTACCTATGACCCTCCATGCTTTTCGACGTCTTGGAAATGGACCCAATTCCTTCAAAGCTAGAGAAAATAAAAAAAGTTCCAAGCTGAAGACGTGCAAAACAAGGCAAACTACAGAACTATAAGCCACGAACAGAGCCACAAATCCCCTGAAGGAGCATGCTGAAGCCTGAAACCAGACTGCAATACCTTTTCAAACATGAGAAGCAACGCAAACCAGATTTGTTCTCTGAACCAAACCGGAATGACCATCCATGCATAGTTGCAAAAATCAAAAGCCAAAAGAAATAAAATCTCAACTTCGCTAAACAGCTCCATCCTTTCAGGATTAATGACCGATCCTCCGTCTGACTTGAAGAAATGTGGACGAGATATGATGGGGGCAGGCTGAGGTTAATGCCCATCTCTCAACCAAAAGTTGGCATCCCACTTATCCTTGAAGCTTTCATTGACATGCAAATTATAAAGTTTGATCTTCTACTTTCATGGGAGGTATGCAATGTGACCCCCTTTAAGCTCAGGATGCCAACGTTCATAGAGAACCTTATTTGCCTTTCTGTCCGCCAAGTTGTTGAATGCCCTAATCACTTGCCAACGTGCAAAGATAACCCCTCATTTGCTAATGTCCTCCAAGTTGTTGAATGCTCTTAGCAATTGGTAGTATTAGAGTTCCCAATTACAGAGTGATTTTTTATTCCATTTGATTTGATTATTAGTGGATTCCTTGATTATTAGTGGATTCCCAACCCTAGTTTACTTTTTTTCTTTTGAGATCCAAAACAACCCCAACACCTTCCATCCCTAATAACAGAAATAGATTCTCGACTAATGAGATTATAAAACCCTTTGTTATTACAATACTATACTGAAAGAAAATTTATCGACTAATGATTATAAAACCCACCAATTTCTTGTTACAACAAGAAACTTGTACAGTAAAATGTTAAGTTATAAACTTTGCTAGCTCAAACTCAATATTAAGATAAATAAATAAAATATCCAGAAAAGTTGTGCTGTATTTCAAACATGCCTCATAAATTTCTTAATAAAAAAGAATAAAATTAATTTTAGTAGATGAAAAATAGCAATAGCATTAATGGCTGTAGGATGGAATTTCCTGCTAGCAAATAGATTCATACATGAAGAAAGCAATAGCATAATGATCAAATACATCTGAGAATATTTTTATTTTTAAGTCGATGTAAACATTACAGATGGATATATATAACAATCTCCTCTTGGACTGTACAATGAGCCTCTCGTCCAAATAATTTTATCATTTTTAAGCTAATCCTAGAAAAAATGGAAAAATTAATCCTTAAAATGTTCTTTATACCAAAGAAAAATATACCAGTAAAACTAGTCAGGTCTATTAACATGATATGAATAGATAGGGGAACTGCAGGTTCTTTATCCCTATGAATATTTAATAAATTAGTCAATGCACAATGAAAATATATCTTATTGTCAAAAGCCAATGAAAGCCAAAAATTACTATGAAAATCAACCACTCCGAACATTATATCAATTGCCAAAAATATACTATGAAAATCAACCACTCCGAACATTAAATCAATTGATAAAAAAGGGGAAACTTATGATAATTTTATGAATATAATAGATATGGAGTTAAAACTTAACATTGGATCTTATTGAGTTAACATACATCATCTGAAAAAAATAGGGGAAACTCCTGATACTTTTAGGAACATAATAAATAGGAAGTTAACATGGATCTTATAGAGTTAACATACATCTATAGAAGATGTATCTATGCTAATTCATATTTAAAATGTTGTAAAGAGGAAGATGGAGGATATACATCATCTATGCTAATTCATATTTTAAATGTTGTAAGAGGAAGATGGAGGATATATTCTAACGCAAGTTTTAAATGTCGTAAAAGTAGGATAGAGTTAAGGTAACCAAAGATAAAATCCTCAGAGCTTGGAAAACACAGGCTTGCGTTTCTCCATCTGAGCAGCGAAGACCTCCTCCAGATCCTTCGACAGAAGCATCGCAGCATTCCAAGTAGCCACGTAATCCAAACCCTTGTCCACCGACAAATCCCTGGAATTCAACAAAACGACCTTCGTTCCCATTACAGAAAGCGGGGATTTTGCAGCAATATCACTCGCAATCTTGCAGACATTTTCGTCCATATTCGACTTTGTCGGATAAACATTCTGGACGAGCCCCATGTGCTTGGCTTCGCGGGCGTCGATCCTTCTGCCCGTCAAAGCCAAATCCCTGGCGTTCCCGTCACCGACCAATCTGGGCAATCGCTGCAGAGTACCGAGGTCGGCCGTGATGGCTAGGTCAACTTCTTTGACGGAAAAAAAGGCGTCCTCGCTGCAGTACCGAATGTCGCAGGCAGTAATTAAGTCGACACCAGCGCCTATGCAGCCTCCATGGATGGCGGCTATGACCGGCTTCCGACATCCCTCCACAGATGACAAGGCCGCCTGCATCTGCTTTATGTTTCGCCTCAGCTTTTCTCTCACTCTGCCCTGATCCTCCCCTTCAAAGCCCGCGGAGGAATTCAAGACGAAAAGATCAATTCCTGAGCAGAAATGGTTGCCGGAGCCCTTGAGAATGACAATTCTGACGGAGGGGTTGTCATCCAGAGCTGACATAAGTCGAGGGAACTCTGTGAAGAAGTGATCGTCGAGGGCGTTCCTCTGCGACGGGCGATTCAGGGTAAGGTGAACGATCCCTGACTGCGCATCGAACTCCACTTTCAGGCTTTTCAAATCCTCCATCGAGGCCCGACCTCACCTCAATCTTCAACGGAAATCAAAATAAACCAAAATGTTGATTCTGAATGCTACAAACTATTGAAGGAGAGGGGCTGTCAGAGGTTTTCAGATTTCAAATAATGTTCCGTGCAGTCAGTGTGTGGATAAAGACGACAAAGACATTGAAAAAAAAGCTTGTGAACTACATTTAAATAAAATATGAAAATAAGATAACTTAAAGCTAACTGAATCACGTTTAAAAAAATATGATGGGTGCCACTAATGGCGGAGCTTTTTTAACATGAAGTCAATTTTGAAGTCATTTTTGTAATTAAGGAAGGAAATATTTTAACCTCCGCGAGGACAAAGTAATTCGCATGCTATTTTCTGCAATTCAATCTTTTGTCTGTTCAATTTGATGATGAGCTTTTCCAATTTTTGGAGAGTCTCCTTGTTAAATAAATCATCCCAAGATTTATTTGCCAAGACATTTGTGTACATGTCCTTATTGTCCTTAAAGGCTTCACACTCTAAAATGAAGTGCTTCTCTGTCTCTACCTTACCAGCGATGCAAAAAATACACACACTCTTTCTGCCCAAGCTTCTTTTGGCCTTTTTCAGTGCCCGGTCTCACAACGGAGTTGATGGGAATTAGTTCTTAATTGAGCAATGAGAATTTTGGCTTTCCAAGGTATATTGGTATACTTTTTTTAATGTAGTTTAAAAACCGTTAAAATTCTGGATTAGCTCATGGGGTTTCGTTTGTAGGGCCTCGTTTTGGCATGCGACGTGCCCTCCAACCTTGATTCAGCAAAGGAGACAATGCTTCTAGAATCGATTTCATGACATCTCGTCCCAACTCTATCTCGCTTCTAGAATCGGTTTCATGACATCTCATCCCAACTCTATCTCACGGAGGCAATCATTAGACCATAGTTCTTTGTCTCCAAGATCTAGGGACCGAGCTTAGTATAGATAGATTGAGCCCACATGGAGAGTGTTCAGACTTTGCTTATCAAGTGCATCATCTAATGCAAGTGTATTGTTTTGTAGCCCATTTTTCAGGCAGATTTCGGTGTCCACCCCTTCTACCTTAAGGTCATCTTTTGCTTGGTTTCTTTCCTTCATAGAGCCAGATGGGGTTTTGTTCATGGGGCCTTGTTTTGGTATGTGACATTCCCTCCAACCTCAATTCAACAAAGGATACAAATCCCTAGCCCTCATAGAGAGACAATGCTTCCAGAATCGTTTCCATCACATCCCGTCCCAACTCTATCTCATGGCGGTGATCATTAGACCCACAGTTCAATGTCTCCAAGATCTAGGGACCGAGCTTGGTACAGACAGATTGGGCCCACATGAAGAGTGTTCAGACCTTGCTTATCAAGCACATCATCTAATGCAAGCATACTATTCCGCGGCCCATTATTCATGCAGATTTCGATGTCCACCCCTTCTACTTTGAGGTCACCTTTTGCTTGGTCTCTTTCCTTCACATAGTCAGATCTTTCACAGACCACCATTGAGAGAAAAAAGTACCCCTACCTTGCACTCTGCTCCTCAGAGGCCCTCGCTTTAGATCACCCCGTACGCCGTGCATGTGGTTGGTTTCAGAGGCATCTCAACTTCTCCAGTTAGCGATCATCTCTCTAGAGCACCTTCCCCCCTTTCAGATTCTCCCTATATGTGCCAAGCCATCTCTGTCCTCTTAGATAGGCTCTAAACCAGTTCATCAAAAATGATATCTACGGTTTATACATTCAAGTCACTAGGACTTCACACCCAACGAGCTTGGGCCCGAAGATGTCCTATCTTGAGCACTTCTTGGAGCTACAAGATGGCATTATCGTCTGCCCCCCATACACGTGTAGGCATTGGATGCATTCACTCATGATCCCCTTGGGATAGCTTCGAGTCGGTTCTCATAAGACTCTGAGTGGATATTGACCACCATCTACCACAATCTAATAGGAACTACCATATGTTGCACCTATAGGAGCCGAAGACATAGATGCACCTCATTTTTAGGTGCCCTTTATACTATGAGATCAAAGAATGATATCACTACCTCTATAGAGACTCGGGATGATTTCTCTCCACCTGCCTTTGGTATCAAGACTAGAGATGGCTCACCCTCTCCATCAAGGAGATATTTGGCCACAAGTCACAGATCCTACACATTCTACCTTGCCTCGGGAGGACCAAGACGATCACCTCTTATTTTAGTGTTGATCTGTTAGATTGACATAATAAGTAGCAAGTAGAGCCCCAAAGTACCTTCGATAGTAGAGTGGCGAGACCTTGGGTATTCCTCGACAAACCTCCCCTCGTGGGAGACCTTTTGATTTTATAAAGACCAACTCGGAGTTTCTGAACCATACATCAATCCATTCATTATCAAAGCGTTAGAGGGATCATGCTCGAACAAATACAAAGCAAGGTGCCTCCTACCCGTTAAATCCTTTCACAGCCCTAACAAAGTAGACAATGATATATCCATAGTTTATTTTCTTTGGCCTCGGATGCTAGGACTATTCCTCGCTTCTACAACCCCCCTAGGGTCATACAAACAAACTCCCCCACAGCTTTGGAGAGCCCCGACATTGAGCAAGTGCCCCCTTTGCCTCCCTCGTCCTCGACCATTAAAACGTGGAAATTTTGACATCGCTGGACTCATCTTCATCTTTCTCACGTGATCTTCCTCCCTTGACGGGATCTTGAGATTCTTGAGTTGTTTGAGTTGCCTAGTCTTGAACAAGCTTATTTTATAGTTTGCAGTGTATCATTTCATACCATTAATGTGGATATATACATGTTTATGAGACTCTACTATTGCTTATATCTTTATTTATTTTACTTTATCTTAGTTTCAACATTTTTTAGGAGATGCCTTTGCACTCCAACATGGTATTCATAGTATTCTTTAGTCCCATTGACCTACTTTTGTAGTCATCCAGTAGACATTAATAAAATTATCTTATCTTAAAATGATAAATTCCTAATTTACCAAAAACACCCACCCAACATACAAACACCCACCCAACATACATTGCTCTAATAATTTTCTGACCATTTCTTTTGAGAAAAATATAAATTTTAATCACAAAAAAAAATAAACTTTATAACCAGATACATAATCTGTTGTGTATATCTTTAGAAAAATATAATACATTAATTCAAAACTTAAAAAAAAAATATAAATTTTAATCACAAGAAAGTAATAAAAATACATTAATTCAAAAGAACATTTCAGGGGCCAAATAGAACCTTGACTAATGAGCCTAAAATCCCAGTTCTAGAACCTTGACTAATGAGCCTAAAATAG
>LPNX010052523.1:0-2500 GCA_001517045.1 Pseudotsuga menziesii
TTTAGGCCATGGAAGTTTGAGGCAATAACAGGTCTGTGATGCCCTTAGATGTTCTGGGCCGCACGCGCGCTACACTGATGCAGTCAACAAGTTTTTCTCCTTGGCTCGAGAGGGCTGGGAAATATTCTCAAATTGCATCGTGATGGGGATAGACCATTGCAATTATTGGTCTTCAATGAGGAATTCCTAGTAAGCGCGTGTCATCAGCTCGTGTTGACTACATCCCTGCCCTTTGTACACACCGCCCGTCGCTCCTACCGATTGAATGATCCGGTGAAGTGTTCGGATCGCGTCGACGACGGCGGTTTGCCGCCGGAGACGTCGTTAGAAGTTACCTGAACCTTATCATTTAGAGGAAGGAGAAGTCGTAACAAGGTTACCGTAGGTGAACCTGCGGTAGGATCATTGAAAGTCGGGCCCGATTCTCCTCGTTTTGGCTGCAGAGCATACACGTGGGGGGTTAATCTGCCATCATCCTCCCGCTCATTTGGTGTTGGGGTGTTGATCGACGTCGTTGAATCCCGCCCATCACTTCTTAAGAGGCTAGGGCGGATGGTGTCGAGATGTCTCCATCCCAGCATCCGTCTTTGACGAAAAGGAGGCTGCAGAGTGTTTAGCCGCTCGGTGCCATGTGCACCTCGACGAGGGAGAAAGCGAGCGAGCCGTCGGTCACGCAGTCGGCAAAATGTCGACGTCGGTGCTGGGGCCCCTTGCCGTGTCGTTGTGACCTTTGCCGCTCCGTTCTTCATCTGAAGGTGGATGCTCGTTGTGCAGCCGAGCGAGGTTCCCTTGGTTGTTCTCTAACCCCGCCTGCCTTTGCATACGTTGCTGTCAGCTTTCCTTCCTTCTGTTGCTGGCTCTTGGTGAGGGAACCTTGTGCCCTGTTTGCCAGCCCTTTCACGAGGGGTTAATTGTGAGGCTGCAATCATTGGACGGGGGATGAAAAGGCGGGGAAACCTGTTTGGGCTGGCCACCCTAGTCCTCCCCACTCGATTGTCGCCCGTAATTGCCTTGGCAAAATTTGGCGTCGGAGCTCAGGGGTCCCTCCCCACGGATCCAACTTCGTTGGCATTGTTTGCTGTTGGCCTCGATTTGCAAGAGACATTTTGGCACGATGCTCCTTGGCGGAAGCCTCAAGCCTCCTAGAGCGCTTGTGGTTGTCGTTTTTGTTTGGTAGCAACGTGCCCTGCCTCGTTTTGCCTTTGCCTTTGCTGATTGGGGACACTCTCGAGAGGCGATCGATGGATGGATGAAACACGGTGCAAGCTGTTGGGTTGGCCACCCTAGTCCTCCGCTTGGTTGCTCCTCGAGGCGGGCGATGGATGGATGAAACGTAGCGCAAGCTGCTGGGTTGGCCACCCTAGTCCTCCGCTCGATCGCTTTTTGAGTGCCCCACTCTGGCTTCGCGAGCGATGCTCTCGTCGAAGCCCATCCATCCCACCCGATGCGCTTCTGACCTGCCTCGCATGAGGCTCGTCTCCAATCGAAATCGTTGTACAGATGCAGCATATGCGTCGGGAGATTTTTCTATTGGTCGCAGTTGCACTCCGCCATGTGGGCGGGGGCTTTGTCGGTAAACTACGTGAAATTACTCTCGGCAACGGATATCTCGTCTCTCGTTATGATGAAGAACGTAGCGAAATGCGATACTTAGTGTGAATTGCAGAATCCCATGAATCATCGAGTTTTTGAACGCAATTTGCGCCCGAGGCATTGGCCGAGGGCACATCTGTCTGGGCGTCGCATCCAACAAACGTGCTCCCCCGCAAGTCGGGGGCAGCAGCGGAGATGGCTGTCCGGGCCCTGTGCGGTGCGGTGCGGTGCGGTGCGGCGGGGTGTGAATCGGTGCAAGGCGTGCGGGGCATTGCGGGAACTTGGCTTGCCCGCTATCCATGGCTTCGGCTGGATACGTCAGGCTCCTACATAATGCGACCCCAGCTCAGGCGAGAACACCCGCTGAGTTTAAGCATATAATTAAGCGGAGGAAAAGAAACTTACAAGGATTCCCCTAGTAACGGTGAGCGAACCGGGAAGAGCCCAGCATGAAAATCGGGCGGCAGCACCGCCTGAATTGTAGTCTATAGAAGCGTCCTTAGCGGCGGACCGGGCCCAAGTTCCCTGGAAGGGGGCGCCTGAGAGGGTGACAGCCCCGTCGGACCTGGACCCTGTCGCACCACGAGGCGCTGTTGGCGAGTCGGGTTGTTTGGGAATGCAGCCCTAATTGGGTGGTAAATTTCGTCTAAGGCTAAATATGAGCGAGAGACCGATAGCGAACAAGTACCGTGAGGGAAATATGAAAAGGACTTTGAAAAGAGATTTAAAGAGTGCTTGAAATTGCCGGGAGGGAAGCGGATGGAGGCCGGCGATGTGCCTCGGTCGGATGCAGAACGGTTGAGAAGTTGGTCCGCCGCTCGGCTCGAGGTGCAAACCAGCACAGGTCGTTGCATTGGCATAAGCGTGGGCGGGTTCCTGCCCGTTGTTTCGCCGTTGCGGCGATCGA
>LPNX010052523.1:7500-11257 GCA_001517045.1 Pseudotsuga menziesii
TGTGGGCGTTCCTTGGGCAGTCCTTGTCGGCGCACCTCGTCCGCGCCTCGAGCGTTCCTTGGGCAGTCCTTGTCGGCGCACCTCGTCCGCCCCTCGGGCACTCCTTGTGGGTGCTCCTTGGGCGCTCCTTGTGGGCGCTCCATGTGGGTTCCCCATGGGCACTCCTTGGGCCATTCGTTTGCTGGGAAAGCGAGCTAAAAACGTTTAAGTGGCGACAAATATGTCTCCTTGACTCCCACTGCCTTGTCTTTTGGCCAGTCACTCACCTGGTGGGCATGGCTTTGATGGGATTTGCGTTCGGGCCGTTCCTTGGGTGCCCCTCGTGTGTGCTCCTTGTTGGAGCACCTTCCGCGCCCCTTGTGGGTCCTCCTGGTGGGTTCTCCTTGGGCGCTCCTTGTGGGTTCTCTTGATGGGCCCTTCGTTTTTTAGGAAAGCGAGCTAAAAAATGTTAAGTGGCCACCAATCCCTCTCCTTAGCTCCCACCACCTTTTCTCTTTTCTGGTCACTCACTTGTTGGGCAGGACTTTGACGGGCTTCGTGTCCGAGCCGTTCCTTGGGCGCTCCTGATTGGCCCTTCATTTTCCGGGCAAGTGAGCTAAAAACGTTAAGCAGTGACCAGTCCCTCTCCTTGAATTCCCACTACCTTTCCTATTTGATGGCCACTTGCTTGGTGGGCATGACTTTGGCGGGATTTGGGTTCGAGTCGTTCCTCAGGCGCTCTTGATGGGGCCTTCGTTTGCTGGGAAAGCGAGCTAAAAGCGTCAAGCGGCGACCAATCCAACTCCCTAAGTCCCACTGGCCTATCTTTTTTCCTACCACCCACTTGGCGGGCATGACTTTGATGGGCTTTCCGTTCGAGCCGTTCCTTAAGCGCTCCTGAGGGGCCCTTCGTTCTTCGGGAAAGTGAGCTAAAAACGTTAAGTGGCGACCAATTCCTCTCCCCAACTCCACGACTACCTTGTATTTTTGTCGGTCGCTCGCCTGGTGGGCACGACTTTGACGGGCTCTGGGTTCGAGCCGTTCCTTCGGCGCTCTTGATGGGGCCCTTCGTTTGCCGGGCAAGCGAGATAAAAACGTTGAGCGGCGACCGATCCGACTCCCGCTGGCTTGTCTTTTTGCCTGTCACTCACTTGGCGGGCATGGCTTTGACGAGCTTTCGGTTCGAGCCGCCCCCTTGTGTGCGCTCCTGATGGGCCCTTCATTTTTCGGGCAAGGGAGCCAAGGACGTTAAGTGGTGACCAGTTCCTCTCCCTAACTCCCACTACCTTGTCTTTTCCTCGGCCGCACGCATGGTGGGCATGACTTTGATGGGATTTGGGCTCGAGTGGTTCCTTCGTTGCTCTTGATGGGGCCCTTCATTTTTTGCAAGCGAGCTTAAAACATTAAGCAGTGACCAATGCGACCCCTTGACTCCCACTAGCTTGTCCCGTTGCCCATCGCTCACTTGGCGGGAATGACTTTGACGGGCTTTCGGTTCGAGCCGTTCCTCGGGTGCTCCTGCTGGGCCCTTCGTTTTTTTCGGGCAAGCGAGCTAAAAGCATTAAGTGGTGACCGATTCCCCTCCTTGAATCCCACTGCCTTGTCTTTGGGTTGGTCGCTCACTTGGTGGGAATGACTTTGACGGGCTTTGGGTTCGAGCCGTTCCTTCGGCGCTCTTGATGGTTTGCCGGGAAAGCGGGCTAAAAACGTTAAGGGGGGACCAATCCGACTCCTTAACTCCCGCTGGCTTGTCCTTTTTCCTATCACTCACTTGGCGGGCATGACTTTCATGGGCTTTCGGTTCGAGCCGTCCCTTGGGCGCTCCTGATGGGCCCTTTGTTTTTCGGGCAAGTGAGCCACAAGCGTTGCGTGGCTACCAATTCCTCTCCTCAAACTCCCGCTACCTTGTATTTTTGTTGGTCGCTCACTTGGTGGGCATGAATCTGATGGGCTTTGGGTCCGGGTCGTTCCCTGGGCGCTCTTGATGGGGCCCTTCGCCTGCCGGGCAAGCGAGCTAAAAACGTTATGCGGTGACCAAACCGGCTCCTCAACTCCCACTGGCTTGTCTTTTTTCCTATCGCTCACTTGGCGGGTGAGACTTTGATGGGCTTTCGGTTCGAGCCGTTCCTTGGGTGCTCCTGACGGGCACTTTGTTTGCCGGGCAAGCGAGCGAAAAATGTTAAGTGGTGACCGATTCCTCTAGTTAACTCCCACCACCTTGCCTTTTTGTCGGCCGCTCACTTGGTGGGCATGACTTTGACGGGCCTTGGGTTCGAGTCGTTCCTTCGGCACTCTTGATGGGGCCCTTCGTTTGCCGGGCAAGTGGGCTAAAAACGGCCAGTGGTGACCAACCCGGCTCCTCAACTCCCGCTGGCTTGTCTTTTTGCCTATCACTCACTTGGCGGGCATGGCTTTGACGGGCTTCCGGTTCGAGCCGCTCCTTCGGCGCTCCTGATGGGGCCCTTCGTTTGCCGGGCAAGCGAGCTAAAAAACCGGTGGTGGTGACCAATCCGGCTCCTTAACTCCCGCTATCTTGTCTTTTGGCCTATCCCTCACTTGGTGGGCATGAGTTCGACGGCCTTTCGGTTCGAGCCGCCCCCTGGGTGCACTCCTGATGGGCCCTTCGTTTTTCAGGCAAGCGGGCTAAGAACGTTAAGCGGTGACCAACTCCTCTCCTTCGCTCCCACTGCCTCGTCTTTTTGTCGCCGCTCGCTTGGTGGGCATGAATTTGACGGGATTCGGGTTCGAGTCGTTCCTTCGACGCACTTGACGGGGCCCTTCGTTTGCCGGGAAAGCGATCTAAAAATGTTGAGCGGTGACCAATCCGACACCTTGACTCCCTCCGGCTTGTCCTTTTGCCTATCACTCACTCGGCGGGCATGACTTTGACGGGCTTTCAGTTCGAGCCGTTCCTTGGGCGCTCCTGATGGGCCCTTCGTTTTTTTGGGCAGGCAAGCTAAAAACGTTAAGTGGTGACTAGTCCGACTCCTCAACTCCCGCTGCCTTGTCTTTTTGTCAGTCGCTCACTTGGTGGGCATGAATTTGACGGGCTTTGGGTTCGAGCCGTTCCTTCGGCGCTCTTGATGGGGCCCTTCGTTTGCCGGGAAAGTGAGCTAAAAACATTAAGTGGTGACCAATCTGACACCTTAACTCCCCCTACCTTGTCTTTTTGTTGGCCGCTCACTTGGTGGGCATGACTTTGACGGGATTTGGGTTCGAGCCGTCCCTTCGGTGCTCTTGATGGGGCCCTTCGTTTGCCGGGAAAGCGAGCTAAAAATGTTTATGTGGTGACCAATCCGACTCCTTAACTCCCGTTGGCTCGTCCTTTTGCCTATCACTCACTTGGCGGGCATGACTTTGACGGGCTTTCGGTTCGAGCCGTTCCATGGGCGCTCCTGATGGGCCCTTCGTTTTTCGGGCAAGTGAGCCACAAACGTTAAGTGGCGACCGATTCCTCTCCTTAACTCCCACTACCTTGTCTCTTGTTGGTCGCTCACTTGGTGGGCATGACTTTGACGGGCTTTGGGTTCGAGTCGTTCCTTTGACGCTCTTGATGGGGCCCCCCGTTTGCTGGGAAAGCGAGCTAAAAACGTTATGTGGTGACCAATCCTGCCCCTCAACTCCCACTAGCTTGTCTTTTTTCCTGCCACTCACTTGGCGGGCATCACTTTGACAGGCTTTCGGTTCGAGCCGTTCCTTGGGCGCTCCGTATGGGCCCTTCGTTTTTCGGGCAAGTGAGCGAAAAACGTTAAGCGGTGACCGATTCCTCTCCTTAACT
>LPNX010052523.1:23537-35531 GCA_001517045.1 Pseudotsuga menziesii
GGAGGGGAAGGTTGGGGTTTCCGGGGGGGAAGAAGGGAAAAAAACGGCAAAGGGGAGGGGAAGGTTGGGGTTTCCGGGGGGGAAGAAGGGAAAAAAACGGCAAAGGGGAGGGGAAGGTTGGGGTTTCCCGCGGGGAAGAAGGGAAAAAAATGGCAAAGTGGCGGGGAAGGTTGGGGTTTCCGGTGGGGAAGAAGGAAAAAAAATGGCAAAGCCGCGGGGAAGAAGGTAAAAAAACTACTAAGCCGCGGGGAAGGTTGGGGTTTCCCGCAGGGAATAAGGGAAAAAAACGGCAAAGTCGCGGGGAAGGCTGGGGTTTCCTGCCGGGAAGAAGAGAAAAAAATGCCAAAGTCGCGGGGAAGGTTGGGGTTTCCCACGGGGAGGAAGGGAAAAAAACGCCTAAGTCGCCGGGAAGGTTAGGGTTTCCCGCGGGGAAGAAGGGAAGAAAACGGCCAAGTCACGGGGAAGGTTGGGGTTTCCCGCGGGGAAGAAGGGAAAAAAACGGCTAAGTCGCGGGGAAGGTTGGGGTTTCCCGCGGGGAAGAAGGGAAAAAAACGGCTAAGTCGCGGGGAAGGTTGGGGTTTCCCACTGGGAAGAAGGGAAAAAAAGTGGCAAAGTCGTGGGGAAGGCTGGGGTTTCCCGCGGGGAAGAAGAAAAGAAAAACGGCCAAGTCGCGGGGAAGGTCGGGGTTTCTCGCGAGGAGGAAGAAAAAGAAACGGCTAAGTCACGGGGAAGGCTGGGGTTTCCCGCGGGGAGGAAGAAAATAAAAAACGGCAAAGTCGCGGAGAGGGCTGGGCATGGCTTTGGCGGGATTTGGGTTCGAGCTCTTCCTTGGGCATTCCTTGGCCACTCCTTGTCGCCGCTCCTTGTGGGCGTTCCTCCGGCCCTCCTTGGGCCATCCGTTTGATGGACAAGTGAGCTAAGAACGTTAAGCGGTGACCACTCCCGCTGCCTTTCCCTTTTGTTGGTCACCCACTTGGCGGGCATGACTTTGATGGGCTTTGGGTTCGAGTCGTTCGTTGGGCGCTCCTCGTGGGCGCTACTTGGTCGCTCCTTGTGTGCTTTCCCGACGGGCCCTTCGTTTCCCTTGAAAGTGAGCTAAAAGCGTTAAGTGGCGACCAATCCCTCTCCTAAACTCCCGCTACCTTGTCTTTTGTCTGTCACCTACTTAACGGTCATGACTTTGACGGGCTTTGGGTTCGAGCCGTTCCTTGGGCGCTCTTGATGGGCCCTTCATTTTCCGGGCAAGCAAGCCAAAAACGTTAAGTGGTGACCAATCCCTCTCCTCAACTCCCACTACCTTGTACTTTTGCTGGCCACTCGCTTGGTGGGCATCACTTTGACGGGACTTGGGTTCGATTCGTTCCTTGGGCGCTCTTGATTGGCCCTTTGTTTTACGGGAAAGTGAGCTAAAAACGTTAAGTGGTGACCAGTCCCTCTCCTCAACTCCCACTGCCTTGTATTTTTGTCGGTAACCCACTCGGTGGGCATGGCTTTCACAGGCTTTGGGTTCGAGGCGTTCCTTGGGAGCCCCTGACGGGCCCCTTCGTTTTTCGGGCGAGTGAGCTAAAAACGTTAAGTGGTGACGAACCCCCCTCCTTAACTCCCGCCACCTTGTCGTTTTTCCGGTAACTCAATCGGTGGGCATGGCTTTTTGCGGGCTTTGTGTTCGAGTCCTTCCTTGGGCGCTCCTTGTGGGACCTTCGTTTGCCGGGAAAGCGAGCTAAAAACGTTCAGTGGTGACCAAACCCCTCTCCTTAACTCCCGCTACCTTGTCTTTTTGCCAGCCACTCACTTGGCGGGCATCACTTTGAAAGGATTTGGGCTCGAGCCGTTCCTTGGGATGTCCTTGTGGGCGTTCCTTGGGCAGTCCTTGTCGGCGCACCTCGTCCGTGCCTCGGGCGTTCCTTGGGCTGTCCTTGTCGGCGCACCTCGTCCGCCCCTCGGGCGCTCCTTGTGGGTGCTCCTTGGGCGCTCCTTGTGGGCACTCCATGTGGGTTCCCCATGGGTGCTCCTTGGGCCATTCGTTTGCTGCGAAAGCGAGCTAAAAACGTTTAAGTGGCGACAAATATGTCTCCTTGACTCCCACTTCCTTGTCTTTTGGCCGGTCACTCACCTGGTGGGCATGGCTTTGATGGGATTTGCGTTCGGGCCGTTCCTTGGGCGCCCCTCGTGTGTGCTCCTTATTGGAGCACCTTCCGCACCCCTTGTGGGTCCTCCTGGTGGGTTCCCCTTGGGCGCTCCTTGTGGGTTCTCTTGATGGGCCCTTCGTTTTTTGGGAAAGCAAGCTAAAAAATGTTAAGTGGCCACCAATCCCTCTCCTTAGCTCCCACCGCCTTTTCTCTTTTCTGGTCACTCACTTGTTGGGCAGGACTTTGACGGGCTTCGTGTCCGAGCCGTTCCTTGGGTGCTCCTGATTGGCCCTTCGTTTTCTGGGCAATTGAGCTAAAAACGTTAAGCAGTAACCATTCCCTCTCCTTGAATTCCCACTACCTTTCCCGTTTGATGGCCACTCGCTTGGTGGGCATGACTTTGGCGGGCTTTGGGTTCGAGTCGTTCCTCGGGCGCTCTTGATGGGGCCTTCGTTTGCTGGGCAAGTGAGCTAAAAGCGTCAAGTGGCGACCAATCCGACTCCCTAACTCCCACTGGCCTGTTTTTTTCCTACCACCCACTTGGCGGGCATGACTTTGACGGGCTTTCCATTCGAGCCGTTCCTTGGGCGCTCCTGAGGGGCCCTTCGTTCTTCGGGAAAGTGAGCTAAAAATGTTAAGTGGCGACCAATTCCTCTCCCCAACTCCCCGACTACCTTGTATTTTCGTCGGTCGCTCGCCTGGTGGGCATGACTTTGACGGGCTCTGGGTTCGAGCCGTTCCTTCGGCGCTCTTGATGGGGCCCTTCGTTTGCCGGGAAAGCGAGATAAAAACATTGAGCGGCGACCGATCCGACTCCCGCCAGCTTGTCTTTTTGCCTGTCACTCACTTGGCGGGCATGGCTTTGACGGGCTTTCAGTTCGAGCCACCCCCTTGTGTGCTTTCCTGATGGGCCCTTCATTTTTCAGGAAAGGGAGCCAAGGACGTTAAGTGGTGACCAGTTCCTCTCCCTAACTCCCACTACCTTGTCTTTTCGTCAGCCGCACGCATGGTGGGCATGACTTTGACGGGATTTGGGCTCGAGTCGTTCCTTCATCGCTCTTGATGGGGCCCTTCGTTTGCCGTGCAAGCGAGCTTAAAACGTTAAGTGGTGACCAATGCGACCCCTTGACTCCCACTAGCTTGTCCCGTTGCCCATCGCTCACTTGGCGGGCATGACTTTGACGGGCTTTCGGTTCGAGCCGTTCCTCGGGCGCTCCTGCTGGGCCCTTCATTTTTTTCGGGCAAGTGAGCTAAAAGTGTTAAGTGGTGACCGATTCCCCTCCTTGACTTTTGGTTGGTCGCTCACTTGGTGGGAATGACTTTGACGGGATTTGGGTTCGAGCTGTTCCTTCAGCACTCTTGATGGTCTGCTGAGAAAGCGGGCTAAAAACGTTAAGGGGGGACCAATCCGACTCCTTAACTCCTGCTGGATTGTCCTTTTGCCTATCACTCACTTGGCGGGCATGACTTTCACGGGCTATCGGTTCGAGCCGTCCCTTGGGTGCTCCTGATGGGCCCTTCGTTTTTCGGGCAAGTGAGCCACAAGCGTTGCGTGGCGACCAATTCCTCTCCTCAACTCCTGCTACCTTGTCTTTTTATTGGTCACTCACTTGGTGGGCATGAATCTGACGGGCTTTGGGTCCGGGCCGTTCCCTGGGCGCTCTTGATGGGGCCCTTCGCCTGCCGGGCAGGCGAGCTAAAAACGTTATGTGGTGACCAAACCGGCTCCTCAACTCCCACTGGCTTGTCTTTTTTCCTATCGCTCACTTGGCGGGCGAGACTTTGACGGGCTTTCGGTTCAAGCCGTTCCTTGGGCGCTCTTGACGGGCCCTTCGTTTCCCGAGAAAGCGAGCGAAAAATGTTAAGTGGTGACCGATTCCTCTCCTTAACTCCCACCACCTTGCCTTTTTCTCGGCCGCTCACTTGGTGGGCATGACTTTGACGGGCCTTAGGTTTGATTCGTTCCTTCGGCGCTCTTGATGGGGCCCTTCGTTTGCCAGGCAAGCGGGCTAAAAACAACCAGTGGTGACCAACCCGGCTCCTCAACTCCCGCTGCCTTGTCTTTTTGCCTATCACTCACTTGGAGGGCATGGCTTTGACGGGCTTCTGGTTCAAGCTGCTCCTTCAGTGCTCCTGATGGGGCCCTTCGTTTGCAGGGCAAGCGAGCTAAAAAACCGGTGGTGGTGACCAATCCGGCTCCTTAACTCCCGCTAGCTTGTCTTTTGGCATATCCCTCACTTGGCGGGCATGAGTTCGACGGCCTTTCGGTTCGAGCCGCCCCCTGGGTGTGCTCCTGATGGGCCCTTCGTTTTTCAGGCAAGTGGGCTAAGAATGTTAAGCGGTGACCAACTCCTCTCCTTTGCTCCCACTGCCTCCTCTTTTTGTCGGCCGCTCGCTTGGTGGGCATGAATTTGACGGGATTCGGGTTCGAGTCGTTCCTTCGACGCACTTGACGGGGCCCTTCGTTTGCCGGGAAAGCGAGCTAAAAACGTTGAGCGGTGACCAATCCGACACCTTGACTCCCGCCGGCTTGTCCTTTTGCCTATCACTCACTCGGCGGGCATGACTTTGACGGGCTTTCGGTTCGAGCCGTTCCTTGGGCGCTCCTGATGGGCCCTTCGTTTTTTCAGGCAGGCGAGCTAAAAATGTTAAGTGGTGACCAATCCAACTCCTCAACTCCCGCTGCCTTGTCTTTTTGTCGGTCGCTCACTTGGTGGGCATGACTTTGACGGGCTTTGGGTTCGAGTCATTCCTTCGGCGCTCTTGATGGGGCCCTTCGTTTGCCGGGAAAGTGAGCTAAAAACGTTAAGTGGTGACCAATCCGACACCTTAACTCCCCCTACCTTGTCTTTTTGTTGGCCGCTCACTTGGTGGGCATGACTTTGACGGGATTTGGGTTCGACCCGTCCCTTCGGCGCTCTTGATGGGGCCCTTTGTTTGCCGGGAAAGCGAGCTAAAAACGTTTAGGTGGTGACCAATCTGACTCCTTAACTCCCGCTGGCTCATCCTTTTTCCTATCACTCACTTGGCGGGCATGACTTTGACGGGATTTCAGTTCAAGCCGTTCCATGGGCGCTCCTGATGGGCCCTTCGTTTTTCAGGCAAGTGAGCCACAAACGTTAAGTGGCGACCGATTCCTCTCCTTAACTCCCACTACCTTGTCTTTTGTTGGTCGCTCACTTGGTGGGCATGACTTTGACGGGATTTGGGTTCGAGTCGTTCCTTCGATGCTCTTGATGGGGCCCCCCATTTGCCGGGCAAGCGAGCTAAAAACGTTATGTGGTGACCAATCTGGCCCCTCAACTCCCACTAGCTTGTCTTTTTGCCTACCACTCACTTGGCGGGCATCACTTTGATGGGATTTCGGTTCGAGCCGTTCCTTGGGCGGTCCATATGGGCCCTTCATTTTCTGGGCAAGTGAGCGAAAAATGTTAAGCGGTGACCGATTCCTCTCCTTAACTGCCACTGCCTTGCCTCTTTGTCGGTCGCTCACTTGGTGGGCACGACTTTGACGGGCTTTGGGTTCGAGGCGTTACTTCGCCGCTCTTGATGGGGCCCTTCGCTTGGCCGAGCAAGCGAGATAAAAACATTGAGTGGTGACCAGTCCCACTCCTTAACCCCCACTGCCTTGCGTTTTTGTCGGTCGCTCGCTCGGTGGGCATGACTTTGGCGGGCTTCGGGTTCGAGCCATTCCTTCGGCGCTCTTGATGGGGCCCTTCGTTTGTCGGGAAAGCGAGCTAGCAAACGTTGAGTGGCGACCAATCCGGCTCCTTAACTCCTGCTAGCTTGTCTTTCGGCCTATCACTCACTTGGCGGGCTTTCGGTTCGAGCCTCCCCTTGTGTGCTCTCCTGATGGGCCCTTCGTTTTCTGGGCAAGTGAGCCAAAAACGTTAAGCGGTGGCCACTTCCTCTCCTTAACTCCCACTACCTTGTCTTTTTGTTGGTCGCTCGCTTGGTGGGCATGACTTTGATGGGCTTTGGGTTCGAGTCGTTGTTTCGACACTCTTGATGGGGCCCTTCGTTTGCTGGGCAAGCGAGCCAAAAATGTTAAGTGGTGACTGATTCCTCTCCTTAACTCCCACTGCCTTGTCTTTTTGTCGGCCGCTCGCTTGGTGGGCATGACTTTGACAGGATTTGGGTTCGAGCCGTTCCTTCGGCTCTCTTGATGGGGCCCTTCGTTTGCCGGGCAAGCGAGCTAAGAACGTTAAGTGGTGACCAATCCGACTCCTTAACTCCCACTAGCTTGCCTGTTTGCCTATCACTCACTTGGCGGGCATGACTTTCACGGGCTTTCGGTTTGAGCCGTCCCTTGGGCGCTCCTGATGGGCCCTTCGTTTTACGGGCAAGCGAGCCACAAACGTTAAGTGGCGACCAAGTCCTCTCCTTAACTCCCACTGCCTTGTCTTTTTTTTGGTCGCTCACATGGTGGGCATGACTTTGACGGGCCTTGGGTTCGAGTCGTTCCTTCGGTGCTCTTGATGGGGCCCTTCGTTTACCGGGAAAGCGAGCTAAAAGCATTATGTGGTGACCGATCCGGCTCCTCAACTCCCACTGGCTTGTCCTTTTTCCTATCACTCACTTGGCGGGCGAGACTTTGACGGGCATTCGGTTCAAACCGTTCCTTTGGAGCTCCTGACAGGCCCTTCGATTTCCGGGCAAGTGAGCGAAAAATGCTAAGTGGTGACCGATTCCTCTCCTTAACCCCTGCTACCTTGTCTTTTTGTCGGTTGCTCACTTGGTCGGCATGACTTTGACGGGCTTTGCGTTCGAGTCGTTCCTTCGGCGCTCTTGATGGGGCCCTTCGTTTTCCAGGAAAGCGAGCTAAAAACTTTAAGTGGTGACCGACCCGGCTCCTTAACTGCCGCTAGCTTGTCTTTTTGTTGGTCGCTCACTCGATGGGCGTGACTTTGATGGGCTTTGGGTTCGACTCGTTCCTTCGGTGCTCTTGATGGGGCCCTTCGTTTGCCGGGCAAGCGAGCTAAAAACATTCAGTCATGACCAATCCGACTCCTTCTAGCCTGTCTTTTTGTCTGTCACTCACTTGACGGGCTTTCGGTTCGGGTCGTTCCTTTGGCGCTCCTCGTGCGCATTCCCGCTGTGCGTTCCTTGGGGCGCTGCATGTGGGCGCTCCTTGGGCGCACCTTTTGGGTGCACCTTGTGGGCGCTCCTAGCGGGCGCTCCTTGGGCGCTCCTTGGGCGCACCTTGTGGGCGCTCCTTGTGGGCGCACCTTTTGGGCGCTCCTTGGGCGCACCTTGTGGGCGCTCCTTGTGGGCGCACCTTTGGGGCGCTCCTTGGGCGCACCTTTTGGCCGCTCAAAACGTTAAGCGGTGACCAATCCGACCCCTTAACTTTCACTACCTTGTCTTTTTACCTTTTACTCCCTTAGTGGGCAAGAAATTGACGGTATTTGGGCGCTCCTTGGGCGCTCCATGCGGGCGCTCCTTGGGCGCTCCTTGTGGGCGCTCCATGCAGGCGCTCCTTGGGCGCTACTTATGGGCGCTCCATGCGGGTGCTCCTTGGGCGCTCCTTGTGGGCACTCCTTGTGTGCGCTCCTTGGACGCTCCCTGGGCGCTCCTTATGGGCGCTCCTTGGGCGCTTCATGCGGGCGCTCCTTGTGGGCGCTCCTTGGGCGCTCCATGCGGGCACTCCTTGGGTGCGCTCCTTGTGTGCGCTCCTTGTGGGCGCTCCTTGCAGGCGTTCCTTGGGCGCTTTTTGGTGCGTTCCTTGTGTGCGCTCCTTGGGCGCTCCTTGCGGGCGCTCCTTGGGTGCGCTCCTTGTGTGCGCTCCTTGGGCGCTCTTTGGGGCGTTCCTTGTGTGCGCTCCTTGTGTGCGCTCCTTGGGGTGCTCCTTGGGCACTCTTTGGGGCGCTCCTTGGGTGCTCTATGGGGCATTCCTTGTGTGCGCTCCTTGGGCGCTCCCTGTGTGCGCTCCTTGTGGGCGCTCCTTGGGCGCTCCTTGCGGGCGCTCCTTGGGCGCTCCTTGCGGGCGCTCCTTGGGCGCTCCTTGCGGGCGCTCCTTGGGCGCTCCTTGGGTGCTCCTTGCGGACGCTCCTTGGGCGCTCCTTGCGGGCGCTCCTTGGGTGCTCCTTGCGGGCGCTCCTTGGGCGCGCTCCTTGGGCCCTTTGTTTGCCGCGCGAGTGCGCTAAAAAGGTTAAGTGGTGACCAATCCGACCCCTTAACTTCCATTACCTTGTCTTTTTCCCTATTACTCCCTTCGTGGGCATGAGTTTGACGGGACTTGCGGTCGAGCCGTTCTTTGTGCGATCGTTGTGGGTGCTCCATGGGCCCTTCGTTTGCCGTGCGGGTGTGTTAAAAAGGTTAAGTGGTGACCAATCCGGCCCCTTAACTTCCATTACCTTGTCTTTTTCCCTATTACTCCCTTGGTGGGCATGAGTTTGACGGGACTTGCGGTCGAGCTGTTCTTTGTGGGATAGTTGTGGGTGCTCCCTGCCCCCTTCGTTTGCCATGCGGGTGCATTAAAAAGGTTAAGTGGTGACCAATCCAACTCCTTAACTTCCACTGCCTTGTATTTTTCCCTATTACTCCCTTGGTGGGCTTCGGGTTGGAAAAGAAATTTCGTGCGAAGGGTGGTGCGATGGATGCGTTGCTTGTCGAGTCTGCTTGAAAATTGGCCTCGGGTCATTTGTAGGGCGATCGACTCTCAACGGGCTATCGTGCGGCTCGGTAACACATGAGCGGTAATGTTGGCAATGCTCATCTTCAGAGGCACCGGGAAAACAAATCCCGTAAGTTCCATTCAACGTGGAGTTTTGGGGTTTGCGGTGGCTTCGTACAAGGGCTTCCATATTCGGCCTTCTCTCAGATGTGTTGCCCCTTTCGGTCGTCGGTTTGAAGCTGTTGGTTAAATTACTACGTTTTTGCCTATCATGCACTTCTCTCGTGGTGGAAGTGTAGTTTCGTGCGAAGGGTGGTGCGATGGATGCGTTGCTTGTCAGGTCTGCTTGAAAATTGGCCTCGGGTCATTCGTAGGGCGGTCGACTCTCAACGGGCTATCGTGTGGCTCGGTAACACATGAGCGGTAATGTTGGCAATGCTCATCTTCGGAGGCACCGGGAAAACAAATCCCGTAAGTTCCATTCAACGTGGAGTTTTGGGGTTTGCGGTGGCTTCCATCGTCGATCTTCTCTCGGATGTACTGTCCCTTTCGGTCGTCGGTTCGAAGCTGTTGGTTAAATTCCTACGTTGTTGCCTATCGTGCACTTCTCTCACAGTGGAAGTGTAGTTTCGTGCGAAGGGTGGTGCGATGGATGCGTTGCTTGTCGGGTCTACTTGAAAATTGGCCTCGGGTCATTCGTAGGGCGGTCGACTCTCAACGGGCTATCGTTCGACTCGGTAACACATGAGCGGTAAAGTTGGCAATGCTCATCTTCGGAGGCATCGGTAAAACAAAGCCTGTTTCCATTCAACGTGGAGTTTTGGGGTTTGTGGTGGCTTCGAACAAGGGATTTCCTTTTCACTGTTAGGGCTCTGTGGAGACCTATCTATTGTGCTTGTACTTTTTCCATGTTGGCATGTTGTGCGACCAGAGGCCATTTGTAAGAGCAACAACGGGATTTTTGGCAGGGGCGCATCAATGGTGTGCTTCCTTCGAAAGCATTTCGAGGCTCGGTTTTTTGATGGGCAGTTGAAGCTTTACCTCAACATGACGGCACTCTTCTGACTTTGCTTACCATGTTCGCTTGCGTTGGATTTAGAGTCTATTTAATAATGTGGCCAAAGAGTTTTGGAATCGGTTTTCTTTGTCCTTGTATCGGTAGCAATGCTGTTGGGCCGATGTATACCTTCCCACAGAAAAGTCCATTCTACTCGGTCGAGGAGGATTGTTCTGAATAGAGATGCAGGGTCGAACGCTCTCACCATGGCTTGTCCTGGCATTGAGACGGCCGCAGGTGATAAGGTCTCGCTGTCACGCTGTTTAGCTGGCGGGGAGAACTCACAGGTTTTGTCTCAATGCTTGGCTTGAAAGGTGGAGGGCTGCCTTGTTCGTCTTTGTTTCAGACCTCTCCACTCCGTCCACAGGTTTTCTCTCGTTGGACCGTATGAAAAGAAGATTCGATGCGGAATCTCCACCTTCTTTTTCCTACGGTATGTTAGGCTAGCTGCACGGCTTCAAACACAAGAACCCCACACTTGCAGCTGTTTAGCTTGTGGGGCCTAGACGGCCGTCGTACTCGTTTTCGAAGATTGAGGGATTTGCTTGTTCCTTCTCTTCTTTCGGTTGCCCCAATTTGACTGTCGGTTTTGCTCTCGGCGGCGCGTTCGAAAAGAGGTTTCGACCTGAAGCCTTCACCTCCTTTTTCCGTGGTATATCAGGCTCGCTGCACGGCTTTAAACATAAGAACCCCACACTTGCAGCTGTTTAGCTTGTGGGGCCTAGGCGGCCGCCATACTCGGCTTCGAAGGTCAAGGTATCTGCTTGTTCCTTCTCTTCTTTCATTTTCCCCAAACCGGTTGTCGGCTTCGCTCTCGTTGCACCGTTCAGAAAGGAGTTTCGACTTGGAATCTTCACCTTCACTTTCCGTGGTATATTAGGCTCGCCGCACGGCTTTAAACATAAGAACCCCACACTTGCAGCTGTTTAGCTTGTGGGGCCTAGGCGGCTGCCGTAATCGGTTTCAAGGGCTTGAGGGCTCTGCTTGTTCCTTCTATTCGTTCGGTTGGCCCTGTTCTGGCTGTCGGATTCGTTCTCACTGGACCGTTCGGAAAGGAGTATCGGCTTGGAATCTCCACCCTTCTCTCTCCGTGGTATATTAGGCTCGCTGCAGGGCTTTAAACACAAGAACCCCACACTTGCAGCTGTTTAGCTTGTGGGGCCTAGGCGGCTGCCGTACTCGGTTTCGAAGGTTGAGGGCTCTGCTTGTTTCTTCTCTTCTTTCGGTTGCCCCAGTCTGACTGTCGGCTTCGCTCTTGTTGGACCGTTGGGAAACGAGTTTCGACTTAGAATCTCCGCCTTCCTTTTCTGTGGTATATTAGGTCGCCCCACGGATTTAAACATAGGAACCCCACAGACATAGCTGTTTAGCTTGTGGGGCCCAGGCGGCCGCCGTACTGGGTCTCGAAAGGTTGAGGGGCTTTGCTTGTTCCTTCTCTTCTTTCGGCTCTCCCAGTTCGATTGTCGGCTTTGCTCTCGTTGGATCGTTCGGAAAGAGGTTTCGTCGTGGAGTCTTCGCCTTATTTTTCCACGGTACATAAGGCTCGCTGCACGGCTTCAAACATAAGAACCCCACACTTGCAGTTGTTTATCTTGTGGGGCCTAGGCGGTCGCCGTACTCGGTTTCGAAGCTCATCGGCTCTGCTCATTACCTCTCTTCTTTTGGTTGCCCCCAATCTGACCGTTGGCCTCTCTCTTGTTAGACCGTTCGGAAAGGAGTTTCGACTCGGGCCCTTCACCTTCTCTTTCTGCGGTACATTAGGCTCGCTGCACGGCTTTAAACACAAGAACCCCACACTTGCAGCTGTTTAGCTTGTGGGGCCTAGGCGGTCCGTCGCACTCGGTTTGGAAGGTCGAGGGCTATGCTTGTTTCCTTCTCTTCATTGGCTTGCCCCAATCCAGTTGCCGGCCCTGCTTTGCATGTTCCTTCTCCTCCCGCCACACTTGTTGTTGGCCTTTTCTTTCACCTCACCCCTCGATGGTATTTCCACTCGCATCGCTCGTCGGCACTCGCAACCTTGCAAGGAATAAAAAGAAGAAGCCTGTACGTATCTCAGAAATCAATATCCTATCGTTGATGGGCGCTCCGGGAGGCCTCTGCATAGAGCCCTCGGGTGCCTTGAAGTGCTAGGATGCTACCTGGTTGATCCTTCCAGTAGTCATATGCTTGTCTCAAAGATTAAGCCATGCATG
>LPNX010052523.1:43513-58076 GCA_001517045.1 Pseudotsuga menziesii
TGGAGCACCTTCCGCGCCCCTTGTGGGTCCTCCTGGTGGGTTCTCCTTGGGCGCTCCTTGTGGGTTCTCTTGATGGGCCCTTCACTTTTTGGGAAAGCGAGCTAAAAAACGTTAAGTGGCCACCAATCCCTCTCCTTAGCTCCCACCGCCTTTTCTCTTTTCTGGTCACTCACTTGTTGGGCAGGACTTTGACGGGCTTCATGTCCGAGCCGTTCCTTGGGCACTCCTGATTGGCCCTTCATTTTCGGGGCAAGTGAGCTAAAAATGTTAAGCAGTGACCAGTCCCTCTCCTTGAATTCCCACTACCTTTCCCGTTTGATGGCCACTCGCTTGGTGGGCATGACTTTGGCGGGCTTTGGGTTCGAGTCATTCCTCAGGCGCTCTTGATGGGGCCTTCGTTTGCTGGGCAAGCGAGCTAAAAGCATCAAGTGGCGACCAATCCGACTCCCTAACTCCCACTGGCCTGTCTTTTTTCCTACCACCCACTTGGCGGGCATGACTTTGATGGGCTTTCCGTTCAAGCCGTTCCTTGGGCGCTCCTGAGGGGCCCTTCGTTCTTCGGGAAAGTGAGCTAAAAACGTTAAGTGGCGACCAATTCCTCTCCCCAACTCCCCGACTACCTTGTATTTTCGTCGGTCGCTTGCCTGGTGGGCATGAATTTGACGGGCTCTGGGTTCGAGCCATTCCTTCGACGCTCTTGATGGGGCCCTTCGTTTGCCGGGAAAGCGAGCTAAAAACGTTGAGCGGCGACCGATCCGACTCCCGTCGGCTTGTCTTTTTGCCTGTCACTCACTTGGCGGGCATGGCTTTGATGGGCTTTCGGTTCGAGCCGCCCCCTTGTGTGCACTCTTGATGGGCCCTTCGTTTTTCAAGCAAGGGAGCCAAGGACGTTAAGTGGTGACCAGTTCCTCTCCCTAACTCCCACTACCTTGTCTTTTCGTCGGCCGCACGCATGGTGGGCATGACTTTGATGGGATTTGGGCTTGATTTGTTCCTTCGTCGCTCTTGATGGGGCCCTTCGTTTTCCATGCAAGCGAGCTTAAAACGTTAAGCGGTGAACAATACGACACCTTGACTCCCACTAGCTTGTCCCGTTTCCCATCGCTCACTTGGCGGGCATGAATTTGACGGGATTTCGGTTCGAGCCATTCCTCGGGCGCTCCTGCTGGGCCCTTCGTTTTTTGGGCAAGTGAGCCACAAGCGTTGCGTGGCGACCAATTCCTCTCCTCAACTCCCGCTACCTTGTCTTTTTGTTGGTCGCTCACTTGGTGGGCATGACTTTGACGGGCTTTGGGTCCGGGCCGTTCCCTGGCGCTCTTGATGGGGCCCTTCGCCTGCCGGGCAGGCGAGCTAAAAACGTTATGTGGTGACCAAACCGGCTCCTCAACTCCCACTGGCTTGTATTTTTTCCTATCGCTCACTTGACGGGAGAGACTTTGACGGGATTTCGATTCAAGCCGTTCCTTGGGCGCTCCTGACGGGCCCTTCGTTTCCCGGGAAAGTGAGCGAAAAACGTTAAGTGGTGACCGATTCCTCTCCTTAACTCCCACCACCTTGCCTTTTTGTCGGTCGCTCACTTGGTGGGCATGACTTTGACGGGCCTTGGGTTCGAGTCGTTCCTTCGGCGCTCTTGATGGGGCCCTTCGTTTGCCGGGAAAGCGGGCTAAAAACAGCCAGTGGTGACCAACCCGGCTCCTCAACTCCCGCTGGCTTGTCTTTTTGCCTATCACTCACTTGGCGGTCATGGCTTTGACGGGCTTCCGGTTCGAGCCGCTCCTTCGGTGCTCCTGATGGGGCCCTTCGTTTGCCGGGCGAGTGAGCTAAAAAACCAGTGGTGGTGACCAATCCAGCTCCTTAACTCCCGCTAGCTTGTCTTTTGGCCTATCCCTCACTTGGCGGGCATGAGTTCGACGGCCTTTCAGTTCGAGCCGCCCCCTGGGTGCGCTCCTGATGGGCCCTTCGTTTTTTGGGCAAGCGGGCTAAGAACGTTAAGCGGTGACCAACTCCTCTCCTTCGCTCCCACTGCCTCATCTTTTTGCCGGCCGCTCGCTTGGTGGGCATGAATTTGACGGGATTCGGGTTCGAGTCGTTCCTTCGACGCACTTGACGGGGCCCTTCGTTTGCCGGGAAAGTGAGCTAAAAACGTTGAGCGGTGACCAATCCGACACCTTGACTCCCCCGGCTTGTCCTTTTGCCTATCACTCACTCAGTGGGCATGACTTTAACGGGCTTTCGGTTCGAGCCGTTCCTTGGGCGCTCCTGATGGGCCCTTCATTTTTTCGGGCAGGTGAGCTAAAAACATTAAGTGGTGACCAGTTCGACTCCTCAACTCCCGCTGCCTTGTCTTTTTGTCGGTCGCTCACTTGGTGGGCATGACTTTGACGAGATTTGGGTTCGAGCCGTTCCTTCGGCGCTCTTGATGGGGCCCTTCATTTGCCGGGAAAGCAAGCTAAAAACGTTAAGTGGTGACCAATCCGACACCTTAACTCGCCCTACCTTGTCTTTTTGTTGGCCGCTCACTTGGTGGGCATGACTTTGACGGGATTTGGGTTTGAGCCATCCCTTCGGCGCTCTTGATGGGGCCCTTCGTTTGCCGAGAAAGCGAGCTAAAAACGTTTAGGTGGTGACCAATCCGACTCCTTAACTCCCGCTGGCTCGTCCTTTTGCCTATCACTCACTTGGCGGGCATGACTTTGACAGGCTTTCGGTTTGAGCCGTTCCATGGGCGCTCCTGATGGGCCCTTCATTTTTCGGGCAAGTGAGCCACAAACGTTAAGTGGCGACCGATTCCTCTCCTTAACTCCCACTACCTTGTCTTTTGTTGGTCGCTCACTTGGTGGGCATGACTTTGACAGGCTTTGGGTTCGATTCGTTCCTTCGACGCTCTTGATGGGGCCCCCCGTTTGCTGGGAAAGCGAGCTAAAACGTTATGTGGTGACCAATCCGGCCCCTCAAATCCCCCTAGCTTGTCTTTTTTCCTGCCACTCACTTATCAGGAATCACTTTGACGGGCTTTCGGTTCGAGCCGTTCCTTGGGTGCTCCATATGGGCCCTTCGTTTTCCGGGAAAGTGAGCGAAAAACGTTAAGCAGTGACCGATTCCTCTCCTTAAATGCCACTGCCTTTCCTCTTTGTCGGTCGCTCACTTGGTGGCCACGACTTTGACGGGCTTTGGGTTCGAGGCGTTCCTTCGCCGCTCTTGATGGGGCCCTTCGCTTGGCCGAGCAAGCAAGCTAAAAACGTTGAGTGGTGACCAGTCCCACTCCTTAACCCCCATTGCCTTGCCTTTTTGTCGGTCGCTCGCTCGGTGGGCATGACTTTGGCAGGCTTCGGGTTCGAGCCATTCCTTCGGCGCTCTTGATGGGGCCCTTCATTTGTCGGGAAAGCGAGCTAGCAAATGTTGAGTGGCGACCAATCCAGCTCCTTAACTCCCGCTAGCTTGTCTTTCAGCCTATCACTCACTTGGCGGGCTTTCGGTTCGAGCCGCCCCTTATGTGCGCTCCTGATGGGCCCTTCGTTTTCCGGGAAAGTGAGCCAAAAACATTAAGCGGTGGCCACTTCCTCTCCTTAACTCCCACTACCTTGTCTTTTTGTTGGTCGCTCGCTTAGTGGGCGTGACTTTGACAGGATTTGGGTTCGAGTCGTTGCTTCGACGCTCTTGATGGGGCCCTTCGTTTGCCGGGAAAGCGAGCCAAACACGTTAAGTGGTGACCGATTCCTCTCCTTAACTCCCACTGCCTTGTCTTTTTGTTGGCCGCTCGCTTGGTGGGCATGACTTTGACGGGATTTGGGTTCGAGCCGTTCCTTCGGCGCTCTTGATGGGGCCCTTCGTTTGCCGGGAAAGTGAGCTAAAAACATTAAGTGGTGACCAATCCAACTCCTTAACTCCCACTAGCTTGCATGCTTACCTATCACTCACCTACCGGGCATGACTTTCACGGGCTTTCGGTTCGAGCCGTCCCTTGGGCGCTCCTGATGGGCCCTTCGTTTTACGGGCAAGCGAGCCACAAACATTAAGTGGCGACCAAGTCCTCTCCTTAACTCCCACTTCCTTGTCTTTTTTTTGGTCGCTCACTTGGTGGGCATGACTTTGACGGGCCTTGGGTTCGAGTCGTTCCTTTGACGCTCTTGATGGGGCCCTTCGTTTGCCGGGAAAGCGAGCTAAAAGCCTTATGTGGTGACCGATCCGGCTCCTCAACTCCCACTAGCTTGTCCTTTTTCCTATCACTCACTTGGCGGGCGAGACTTTGACGGGCTTTCGGTTCGAGCCGTTCCTTTGGAGCTCCTGACAGGCCCTTCATTTTCCGGGCAAGTGAGCGAAAAATGCTAAGTGGTGACCGATTCCTCTCCTTAACCCCCGCTACCTTGTCTTTTTGTCGGTCGCTCACTTGGTGGGCATGACTTTGACGGGCTTTGCGTTCGAGTCGTTCCTTCGGCGCTCTTAATGGGGCCCTTCGTTTGCCGGGCAAGCGAGCTAAAAGCGTTAAGTGGTGACCGACCCGGCTCCTTAACTACCGCTAGCTTGTCTTTTTGTTGGTCGCTCACTTGATGGGCATGACTTTGACGGGCTTTGGGTTCGACTCGTTCCTTCGGCGCTCTTGATGGGGCCCTTCGTTTACTGGGCAAGCGAGCTAAAAACGTTCAGTCACGACCAATCCAACTCCTTCTAGCCTGTCTTTTTGTCTGTCACTCACTTGTCGGGCTTTCGGTTCGGGCCGTTCCTTTGGCGCTCCTCGTGCGCGTTCCCGCTGTGCGTTCCTTGGGGCGCTCCATGTGGGCGCTCCTTGGACGCACCTTGTGGGTGCTCCTAGCGGGCACTCCTTGGGCGCTCCTTGGGTGCACCTTGTGGGCGCTCCTTGTGGGCGCACCTTTTGGGCGCTCCTTGGGCGCACCTTGTGGGCGCTCCTTGTGGGCGCACCTTTTGGGCGCTCCTTGGGCGCACCTTTTGGGCGCTCAAAACGTTAAGCGGTGACCAATCCGACCCCTTAACTTTCACTACCTTGTATTTTTACCTTTTACTCCCTTAGTGGGAAAGAAATTGACGGGATTTGGGCGCTCCTTGGGCGCTCCATGTGGGCGCTCCTTGGGCTCTCCTTGTGGGCGCTCCATGCGGGCGCTCCTTGGGTGCTCCTTGTGGGCGCTCCATGCAGGCGCTCCTTGGGCGCTCCTTGTGGGCGCTCCTTACGTGCGCTCCTTGGGCGCTCCATGCGGGCGCTCCCTGGGTGCTCCTTGTGGGCGCTCCTTGGGCGCTCCATGCGGGCGCTCCTTGTGGGCACTCCTTGCGTGCTCCATGCGGGCGCTCCTTGGGTGCGCTCCTTGTGTGCGCTCCTTGGGCGCTCCTTGCGGGCACTCCTTGGGCGCTCTTTGGTGCGTTCCTTGTGTGCGCTCCTTGGGCGCTCCTTGCGGGCACTCCTTGGGTGCGCTCCTTGTGTGCGCTCCTTACGGGCGCTCCTTGGGTGCTCTTTGGGGCGTTCCTTGTGTGCACTCCTTGTGTGCGCTCCTTGGGCGCTCCTTGGGCGCTCTTTGGGGCGCTCCTTGGGCGCTCTATGGGGCGTTCCTTGTGTGCGCTCCATGGGCGCTCCCTGTGTGCGCTCCTTGTGGGCGCTCCTTGGGCGCTCCTTGCGGGCGCTCCTTGGGCGCTCCTTGGGCGCTCCTTGTGGGCGCTCCTTGGGCGCTCCTTGCGGGCGCTCCTTGGGCGCACTCCTTGGGCCCTTTGTTTACTGCGCGAGTGCGTTAAAAAGGTTAAGTGGTGACCAATCCAACCCCTTAACTTCCATTACCTTGTCTTTTTCCCTATTACTCCCTTGGTGGGCATGAGTTTGACGGGACTTGCGGTCGAGCCGTTCTTTGTGCGATAGTTGTGGGTGCTCCATGGGCCCTTCGTTTGCCGTGCGGGTGCGTTAAAAAGGTTAAGTGGGGACCAATCCGGCCCCTTAACTTCCATTACCTTGTCTTTTTCCCTATTACTCCCTTGGTGGGCATGAGTTTGACGAGACTTGCGGTCGAGCCGTTCTTTGTGCGATCGTTGTGGGTGCTCCCTGGCCCCTTCGTTTGTCGTGCGGGTGCGTTAAAAAGGTTAAGTGGTGACCAATCCGAATCCTTAACTTCCACTGCCTTGTCTTTTTCCCTATTACTCCCTTGGTGGGCTTCGAGTTGGAAAATAAATTTCGTGCGAAGGGTGGTGCGATGGATGCGTTGCTTGTCGGGTCTACTTGAAAATTGGCCTTGGGTCATTTGCAGGGCGGTCGACTCTCAACGGGCTGTCGTGCGGCTCGCTAACACATGAGCGGTAATGTTGGCAATGCTCATCTTCGGAGGCACCGGGAAAACAAAGCCTGTAAGTTCCATTCAACGTGGAGTTTTGGGGTTTGCGGTGGCTTCGCACGAGGGCTTCCATATTCGGTCTTCTCTCGGATGTGTTGCCCCTTTCGGTCGTCGGTTTGAAGCTGTTGGTTAAATTACTACGTTGTTTCCTATCGTGCACTTCTCTCGCGGTGGAAGTGTAGTTTCGTGCGAAGAGTGGTGTGATGGATGCGTTGCTTGTCGGGTCTGCTTGAAAATTGGCCTCGGGTCATTCGTAGGGCGGTCGACTCTCAACGGGCTATCGTGCGGCTCGGTAACACATGAGCGGTAATGTTGGCAATTTAATTCTTCAGAGGCATCGGGAAAAGAAAGATCGTAAGTTCCATTCAACGTGGAGTTTTGGGGTTTGCGGTGGCTTCCATCGTCGGTCTTCTCTCGGATGTACTTTCCCTTTCGGTCGCTGGTTCGAAGCTGTTGGTTAAATTCCTACGTTGTTGCCTATCGTGCACTTCTCTCGCGGTGGAAGTGTAGTTTCATGCGAAGGGTGGTGCGATGGATGCGTTGCTTGTCGGGTCTGCTTGAAAATGGGCCTCGGGTCATTCATAGGGCGGTCGACTCGCAACGGGCTATCGTTTGACTTGGTAACACATGAGCGGTAATGTTGGCAATGCTCATCTTCGGAGGCACCGGGAAAACAAATCCTGTAGGTTCCATTCAATGTGGAGTTTTGGGGTTTGCGGTGGCTTCGCACGAGGGCTTCCATCTTCGGTCTTCTCTCGGATCTATTGCCCCTTTCGGTCGTCGGTTCGAAGCTGCTGGTTAAATTACTACGTTGTTGCCTATCGTGCACTTCTCTCGCGATGGAAGTGTCATTTCGTGCGAAGGGTGGTGCGATGGATGCGTTGCTTGTCGGGTCTGCTTGAAAATTGGCCTCGGGTCATTCGTAGGGCGGTCGACTCTCAATGGGCTATCTTTCGACTCAGTAACACATGAGAGGTAAAGTTGGAAATGTTCATCTTCGGAGGCACCGGTAAAACAAAGCCTGTTTCCATTCAACGTGGAGTTTTGGGGTTTGTGGTGGCTTCGAACGAGGGATTGCCTTTTCACTGTTAGGGCTCTGTGGAGACCTATCTATTGTGCTTGTACTTTTTCCATGTTGGCATGTTGTGCGACCAGAGGCCATTTGTAAGAGCAACAACGGGATTTTTGGCAGGGGCGCATCAATGGTGTGCTTCCTTCGAAAGCATTTTGAGGCTCGATTTTTTTGATGGGCAGTTGAAGCTTTGCCTCAACATGACGGTACTCTTCTGACTTTGCTTACCATCTTTCCTTGCATTGGATTTGGAGTCTATTTAATAATGTGGCCAAAGAGTTTTGGAATCGGTTTGCTTTGTCCTTGTATCGGTAGCAGTGCTGTTGGGCCGATGTATACCTTCCCACAGAAAAGTCCATTCTACTCGGTCGAGGAGGATTGTTCTGAATAGAGATGCAGGGTGGAACGCTCTCGCCATGGCTTGTCCTGGCATTGAGACGGCTGCAGGTGATAAGGTCTCGCTGTCACGCTGTTTAGCTGGCGGGGTGAACTCACAGGTTTTGTCTCAATGCTTGGCTTGAAAGGTGGAGGTCTGCCTTGTTCGTCTTTGTTTCGGACCTCTCCACTCCGTCCACAGGTTTTCTCTCATTGGACTGTACGAAAAGAAGATTCGATGCAAAATCTCCACCTTCTTTTTCCTGCGGTGTATTAGGCTCGCTGCACGGCTTCAAACACAAGAACCCCACACTTCCACCTGTTTAGCTTGTGGGGCCTAGGCGGCTGTCGTACTCGGTTTCGAAGGTTGAGGGATTTGCTTGTTCCTTCTCTTCTTTCGGTTGCCCCAATTTGACTGTCGGCTTTGCTCTCGGCGACGCGTTCGAAAAGAGGTTTTGACCTGAAACCTTCACCTCCTTTTTCCGTGGTATATCAGGCTCGCTGCACGGCTTTAAACATAAGAACCCCACACTTGCAGCTGTTTAGCTTGTGGGGCCTAGGCGGCCGCCGTACTCGGTTTCGAAGGTCGAGGGATCTGCTTGTTCCTTCTCTTCTTTCGTTTGCCCCAAACCGGTTGTCGGCTTCGCTCTCGTTGCACCGTTCAGAAAGGAGTTTCGACTTGGAATCTTCACCTTCACTTTCCGCGATATATTAGGCTCGCCGCACGGCTTTAAACATAAGAACCCCACACTTGCAGCTATTTAGCTTGTGGGGCCTAGGCGGCCGCCATACTCGGTTTCGAGGGCTTGAGGGCTCTGCTTGTTCCTTCTGTTCGTTCGGTTGGCCCTGTTCTGGCTGTCGGATTCGCTCTCGCTGGACCGTTCGGAAAGGAGTCTCGACATGGAATCTCCACCCTTCTCTCTCCGCGGTATATTAGGCTCGCTGCATGGCTTGAAACACAATAACCCCACACTTGCAGCTGTTTAGTTTGTGGGGCCTAGGCGGCCGCCGTACTCGGTTTCGAAGGTTGAGGGCTCTGCTTGTTTCTTCTCTTCTTTCGGTTGCCCCAGTCTGACTGTCGGCTTCGCTCTTGTTGGACCATTGGGAAAGGAGTTTCAACTTGGAATCTCCGCCTTCCTTTTCTGCGGTATATTAGGTCTCCCCACGGCTTTAAACATAGGAACCCCACAGACATAGTTGTTTAGCTTGTGGGGCCCAGGCGGCCGCCGTACCGGGTCTTGGAAGGTTGAGGGGCTTTGCTTGTTCCTTCTCTTCTTTCCATGCTAGAAGCGGTGCTTGTCACTCTTCGACTCTATCGTGACCCACAGTAGGGGTGCTTCGGCATCCCCAGGGGCTCGTGTCACTTGCGAACTTTGGCCGGGAGAAAAACCGGCTGGGGCAGCTTTGAAGTTCAATTCCAAATGGTCGGCGAGAAGAATCCTTTGCAAACGACTTAAATACGTGACAAGGTATTGTAAGTGGCAGAGTGGCCTTGCTGCCACGATCCACTGAGATTCAGCCCTTGGTTGCCCCGATTCAGTGCACCACAAACTCACTTCAAAAATCAAGTTCTAACATTTCGAACACTTTTAACTTTAACTCTCTTGACACTTTGAACATCCAATTCAAAATTTCTTTTACTTAACTTATTTGAAAAAAGAAAAAAAATGGCTAAGTGGTGGGGAAGGTTGGGGTTGCCCGCGGGGAAGAAGGAAAAAAAACGGCAAAGTGGCGGGGAAGGGTGGGGGTTCCCGCGGGAAAGAAGGGAAGAAAACGGCCAAGTCACGGGGAAGGGTGGGGGTTCCCGCGGGAAAGAAGGGAAGAAAACGGCCAAGTCACGGGGAAGGGTGGGGGTTCCCGCGGGAAAGAAGGGAAGAAAACGGCCAAGTCACGGGGAAGGGTGGGGGTTCCCGCGGGAAAGAAGGGAAGAAAACGGCCAAGTCACGGGGAAGGGTGGGGGTTCCCGCGGGAAAGAAGGGAAGAAAACGGCCAAGTCACGGGGAAGGGTGGGGGTTCCCGCGGGAAAGAAGGGAAGAAAACGGCCAAGTCACGGGGAAGGGTGGGGGTTCCCGCGGGAAAGAAGGGAAGAAAACGGCCAAGTCACGGGGAAGGGTGGGGGTTCCCGCGGGAAAGAAGGGAAGAAAACGGCCAAGTCACGGGGAAGGGTGGGGGTTCCCGCGGGAAAGAAGGGAAGAAAACGGCCAAGTCACGGGGAAGGGTGGGGGTTCCCGCGGGAAAGAAGGGAAGAAAACGGCCAAGTCACGGGGAAGGGTGGGGGTTCCCGCGGGAAAGAAGGGAAGAAAACGGCCAAGTCACGGGGAAGGGTGGGGGTTCCCGCGGGAAAGAAGGGAAGAAAACGGCCAAGTCACGGGGAAGGGTGGGGGTTCCCGCGGGAAAGAAGGGAAGAAAACGGCCAAGTCACGGGGAAGGGTGGGGGTTCCCGCGGGAAAGAAGGGAAGAAAACGGCCAAGTCACGGGGAAGGGTGGGGGTTCCCGCGGGAAAGAAGGGAAGAAAACGGCCAAGTCACGGGGAAGGGTGGGGGTTCCCGCGGGAAAGAAGGGAAGAAAACGGCCAAGTCACGGGGAAGGGTGGGGGTTCCCGCGGGAAAGAAGGGAAGAAAACGGCCAAGTCACGGGGAAGGGTGGGGGTTCCCGCGGGAAAGAAGGGAAGAAAACGGCCAAGTCACGGGGAAGGGTGGGGGTTCCCGCGGGAAAGAAGGGAAGAAAACGGCCAAGTCACGGGGAAGGGTGGGGGTTCCCGCGGGAAAGAAGGGAAGAAAACGGCCAAGTCACGGGGAAGGGTGGGGGTTCCCGCGGGAAAGAAGGGAAGAAAACGGCCAAGTCACGGGGAAGGGTGGGGGTTCCCGCGGGAAAGAAGGGAAGAAAACGGCCAAGTCACGGGGAAGGGTGGGGGTTCCCGCGGGAAAGAAGGGAAGAAAACGGCCAAGTCACGGGGAAGGGTGGGGGTTCCCGCGGGAAAGAAGGGAAGAAAACGGCCAAGTCACGGGGAAGGGTGGGGGTTCCCGCGGGAAAGAAGGGAAGAAAACGGCCAAGTCACGGGGAAGGGTGGGGGTTCCCGCGGGAAAGAAGGGAAGAAAACGGCCAAGTCACGGGGAAGGGTGGGGGTTCCCGCGGGAAAGAAGGGAAGAAAACGGCCAAGTCACGGGGAAGGGTGGGGGTTCCCGCGGGAAAGAAGGGAAGAAAACGGCCAAGTCACGGGGAAGGGTGGGGGTTCCCGCTGGGAAGAAGGGAAAAAAAGCGGCAAAGTCGCGGGGAAGGCTGGGGTTGCCCGCGGGGAAGAAGAAAAGAAAAACGGCCAAGTCACGGGGAAGGTCTGGGTTTCCCGCGGGGAGGAAGAAAAAGAAACGGCTAAGTCACAGGGAAGGCTGGGGTTTCCCGCGGGGAGGAAGAAAATAAAAAACGGCAAAGTTGCGGAGAGGGCTGGGCATGGCTTTGGCGGGATTTGGGTTCGAGCTCTTCTTTGGGCGTTCCTTGGCCACTCCTTGTTGCCGCTCCTATTGGGCATTCCTTCGGCACTCCTTGGGCCATCCGTTTGATGGACAAGTGAGCTAAGAACGTTAAGCGGTGACCACTCCCATTGCCTTTCCCTTTTGTTGGTCACCCACTTGGCGGACATGACTTTGATGGGCTTTGCGTTCAAGTCGTTCGTTGGGTGCTCCTCGTGGGCGCTTCTTGGTCGCTCCTTGTGTGCGCTCCCGAAGGGCCCTTCGTTTCCCGGGAAAGTGACCTAAAAGCGTTAAGTGGTGACCAATTCCCTCTCCTAAACTCCCGCTACCTTGTCTTTTGTCTGTCACCTACTTAACGGTCATGACTTTGACGGGCTTTGGGTTCGAGCCGTTCCTTGGGCGCTCCTGATGGGCCCTTTGTTTTCCGGGCAAGCGATCCAAAAACGTTAAGTGGTGACCAATCCCTCTCCTCAACTCCCACTACCTTGTACTTTTGTTGGCCACTCGCTTGGTGGGCATCACTTTGACGGGACTTGTGTTCGAGTCGTTCCTTGGGCGCTCTTGATGGGCCCTTTGTTTTACGGGAAAGTGAGCTAAAAACGTTAAGTGGTGACCAGTCCCTCTCCTCAACTCCCACTGCCTTGTATTTTTTCCGGTAACCCACTCGGTGGTCATGGCTTTCATGGGCTTTGGGTTTGAGGCATTCCTTGGGAGCCCCTGATGGGCCCCTTCGTTTTCTGGGCGAGTGAGCTAAAAATGTTAAGTGGTGACGAACCCCCCTCCTTAACTCCCGCCACCTTGTTGTTTTGCCGGTAACTCAATCAGTGGGCATGGCTTTTTGCGGGCTTTGTGTTTGAGTCGTTCCTTGGGCGCTCCTTGTGGGACCTTCGTTTGCCGGGAAAGCGAGCTAAAAACGTTCAGTGGCGACCAAACCCCTCTCCTTAACTCCCGCTGCCTTGTCTTTTTGTTGTCCACTCACTTGGCGGGCATCACTTTGAAAGGATTTGGGCCCAAGCCATTCCTTGGGCTGTCCTTGTGGGCGTTCCTTGGGCAGCCCTTGTCGGCGCACCTCGTCCGCGCCTTGGGCGTTCCTTGGGCAGTCCTTGTTGGCGCACCTCGTCTGCCCCTCGGGCGCTCCTTGTGGGTGCTCCTTGGGCGCTCCTTGTGGGCGCTCCATGTGGGTTCCCCATGGGCGCTCCTTGGGCCATTCGTTTGCTGGGAAAGCGAGCTAAAAACGTTTAAGTGGCGAAAAATATGTCTCCTTGACTCCCATTGCCTTGTCTTTTGGCCGGTCACTCACCTGGTGGGCATGGCTTTGACGGGATTTACGTTCGGGCCGTTCCTTGGGTGCCCCTCGTGTGTGCTCCTTGTTGGAGCACCTTCCACGCCCCTTGTGGGTCCTCCTGGTGGGTTCTCCTTGGGCGCTCCTTGTGGGTTCTCTTGATGGGCCCTTCGTTTTTTGGGAAAGCGAGCTAAAAAACGTTAAGTGGCCACCAATCCCTCTCCTTAGCTCGCACCGCCTTTTCTCTTTTCTGGTCACTCACTTGTTGGGCAGGACTTTGACGGGCTTCGTGTCCGAGCCGTTCCTTGGGCGCTCCTGATTGGCCCTTCGTTTTCCGGGCAAGTGAGCTAAAAACGTTAAGCAGTGACCAGTCCCTCTCCTTGAATTCCCACTACCTTGCCCGTTTGATGGCCACTCGCTTGGTGGGCATGACTTTGGCGGGCTTTGGGTTCGAGTCGTTCCTCGGGCGCTCTTGATGGGGCCTTCGTTTGCTGGGCAAGCGAGCTAAAAGCATCAAGTGGCGACCAATCTGACTCCCTAACTCCCACTGGCCTGTCTTTTTTCCTACCAACCACTTGGCGGGCATGACTTTGACGGGCTTTTCGTTCGATTAGTTCCTTGGGAGCTCCCGAGGGGCCCTTCGTTCTTCGGGAAAGTGAGCTAAAAACGTTAAGTGGCGACCAATTCCTCTCCCCAACTCCCTGACAACCTTGTATTTTCGTCGGTCGCTCGCCTGGTGGGCACGACTTTGACAGGCTCTGGGTTCTAGCCGTTCCTTCGGCGCTCTTGATGGGGCCCTTCATTTGCCGGGCAAGGGAGCTAAAAACGTTGAGCGGCGACCAATCCGACTCCTGCCGGCTTGTCTTTTTGCCTGTCACTCACTTGGCGGGCATGGCTTTGACGGGCTTTCGGTTCGAGCCACCCCCTTGTGTGTGCTCCTAATGGGCCCTTCGTTTTTCGGGCAAGGGAGCCAAGGACGTTAAGTGGTGACCAGTTCCTCTCCCTAACTCCCACTACCTTGTCTTTTCGTTGGCCGCACGCATGGTGGGCATGACTTTGACGGGATTTGGGCTCGAGTCGTTCATTCGTCGCTCTTGATGGGGCCCTTCGTTTGCCGTGCAAGTGAGCTTAAAACGTTAAGCGGTGACCAATGCGACCCCTTGACTCCCACTAGCTTGTCCCATTTCCCATCGCTCAATTGGCGGGCATGACTTTGACGGGCTTTCGGTTCGAGCCGTTCCTCGGGCGCTCCTGCTGGGCCCTTCGTTTTTTTTCGGGCAAGTGAGCTAAAAGCATTAAGTGGTGACCGATTCCCATCCTTGACTCCCACTGCCTTGTCTTTTGGTTGGTCGCTCACTTGGTGGGAATGACTTTGACGGGCTTTGGGTTCGAGCCGTTCCTTCGGCGCTCTTGATGGTCTGCCGGGCAAGCGGGCTAAAAACGTTAAGGGGGGACCAATCCGACTCCTTAACTCCCGCTGGCTTGTCCTTTTGCCTATCACTCACTTGGCGGGCATGACTTTCACGGGCTTTCGGTTCGAGCCATCCCTTGGGTGCTCCTGATGGGCCCTTCTTTTTTCGGGCAAGTGAGCCACAAGCATTGCGTGGCGACCAATTCCTCTCCTCAACTCCCGCTACCTTGTCTTTTTGTTGGTCGCTCACTTGGTGGGCATGACTCTGACGGGCTTTGGGTCCGGGCCGTTCCCTGGGCGCTCTTGATGGGGCCCTTCACCTGCCGGGCAGGCGAGCTAAAAACGTTATGTGGTGACCAACTCCTCTACTTCACTCCCACTCCCTCGTCTTTTTGTCGACCGCTCGCTTGGTGGGCATGAATTTGATGGGATTCGGGTTCGAGTCGTTCCTTCGACGCACTTGATGGGGCCCTTCGTTTGCTGGGAAAGCGAGCTAAAAAAGTTGAGCGGTGACCAATCCGACACCTTGACTCCCGCCGGCTTGTCCTTTTGCCTATCACTCACTCGGCGGGCATGACTTTGACAGGCTTTCGGTTCGAGCCGTTACTTGGGCGCTCCTGATGGGCCCTTCGT
>LPNX010052523.1:58126-63126 GCA_001517045.1 Pseudotsuga menziesii
ACGTTAAGTGGTGACCAGTCCGACTCCTCAAATCCCGCTGCCTTGTCTTTTTGTCGGTCGCTCACTTGGTGGGCATGACTTTGACGGGCTTTGGGTTCGAGCCGTTCCTTCGGCGCTCTTGATGGGGCCCTTCGTTTGCCGGGAAAGCGAGCTAAAAACGTTAAGTGGTGACCAATCCGACACCTTAACTCCCCCTACCTTGTCTTTTTGTTGGCCGCTCACTTGGTGGGAATGACTTTCACTGGATTTGGGTTTGAGCCGTCCCTTCGGCGCTCTTGATGGGGCCCTTCGTTTGCCGGGAAAGCGAGCTAAAAATGTTTACGTGGTGACCAATCCGCCTCCTTAACTCCCGCTGGCTCGTCCTTTTGCCTATCACTCACTTGGCGGGCATGACTTTGACGGGCTTTCGGTTCGATCCGTTCCATGGGCGCTCCTGATGGGCCCTTCATTTTTCGGGCAAGTGAGCCACAAACGTTAAGTGGCGAATGATTCCTCTCCTTAACTCCCACTACCTTGTCTTTTGTTGGTCACTCACTTGGTGGGCATGACTTTGACGGGCTTTGGATTCGATTCATTCCTTCGACGCTCTTGATGGGGCCCCCCGTTTGCCGGGCAATCGAGCTAAAAATGTTATGTGGTGACCAATCCGGCCCCTCAACTCCCACTATCTTGTATTTTTTCCTGCCACTCACTTGGCGGGCATCACTTTGACGGGCTTTCGGTTCGAGCCGTTCCTTGGGCGCTTCGTATGGGCCCTTCGTTTTCCGGGCAAGTGAGCAAAAAACATTAAGCGGTGACCGATTCCTCTCCTTAACTGCCACTGCCTTGCCTCTTTGTCAGTCGCTCAATTGGTGGGCACGACTTTGACGGGCTTTGGGTTTGAGGCGTTCCTTCGCCACTCTTGATGGGGCCCTTCGCTTGGCCGAGCAAGCGAGCTAAAAATGTTGAGTGGTGACCAGTCCCACTCCTTAACCCCCACTGCCTTGCCTTTTTGTCAGTCGCTTGCTCGGTGGGAATGACTTTGGCGGGCTTCGGGTTCGAGCCGTTCCTTCGGCGCTCTTGATGGGGCCCTTCGTTTCTCGGGAAAGCGAGCTAGCAAACGTTGAGTGGCGACCAATCTGGCTCCTTAACTCCCGCTAGCTTGTCTTTCGGCCTATCACTCACTTGGCGGGCTTTCGGTTCGAGCCGCCCCTTGTGTGCGCTCCTGATGGGCCCTTCGTTTTCTGGGCAAGTGAGCCAAAAACGTTAAGCGGTGGCCACTTCCTCTCCTTAACTCCCACTACCTTGTCTTTTTGTTGGTCACTCGCTTGGTGGGCATGACTTTGACGGGCTTTGGGTTTGAGTCATTGCTTCGGCGCTCTTGATGGGGCCCTTCATTTGCCGGGAAAGCGAGCCAAAAACGTTAAGTGGTGACCGATTCCTCTCCTTAACTCCCACTGCCTTGTCTTTTTGTCGGCCGCTCGCTTGGTGGGCATGACTTTGACGGGATTTGGGTTTGAGCCGTTCCTTCGGCGCTCTTGATGGGGCCCTTCATTTGCCGGGAAAGCGAGCTAAAAACGTTAAGTGGTGACCAATCCGACTCCTTAACTCCCACTAGATTGCATGCTTTCCTATCACTCACCTGGCGGGCATGACTTTCACGGGATTTCGGTTCGAGCCGTCCCTTGGGCGCTCCTAATGGGCCCTTCATTTTACAGGAAAGCGAGCCACAAACGTTAAGTGGCGACCAAGTCCTCTCCTTAACTCCCACTGCCTTGTCTTTTTTTTGGTCGCTCACTTGGTGGGCATGACTTTGACGGGCCTTGGGTTCGAGTCGTTCCTTTGGCGCTGTTGATGGGGCCCTTCGTTTGCCAGGCAAGCGAGCTAAAAGCCTTATGTGGTGACCGTTCCGGCTCCTCAACTCCCACTGGCTTGTCCTTTTTCCTATCACTCACTTGGCGGGCGAGACTTTGACGGGCTTTCAGTTTGAGCCGTTCCTTTGGAGCTCCTGACGGGCCCTTCATTTTTCGGGTAAGTGAGCGAAAAACGCTAAGTGGTGACCGATTCCTCTCCTTAACCCCCGCTACCTTGTCTTTTTGTCGTTCGCTCACTTGATGGGCATGACTTTGATGGGCTTTGCGTTCGATTCTTTCCTTCAGCGCTCTTGATGGGGCCCTTCGTTTGCCGGGAAAGCGAGCTAAAAACGTTAAGTGGTGACCGACCCGGCTCCTTAACTGCCTCTAGCTTGTCTTTTTGTTGGTCGCTCACTCGATGGGCATGACTTTGACGGGCTTTGGGTTCGACTCGTTCCTTCGGCGCTCTTGATGGGGCCCTTCGTTTGCCGGGAAAGCGAACTAAAAACGTTCAGTCACGACCAATCCAACTCCTTCTAGCCTATCTTTTTGTCTGTCACTCACTTGATGAGCTTTCGGTTCGGGCCGTTCCTTTGGCGCTCCTCGTGCGCGTTCCCGCTGTGCGTTCCTTGGGGCGCTCCATGTGGGCGCTCCTTGGGCGCACCTTTTGGGCGCACCTTGTGGGCGCTCCTAGCGGGCGCACCTTGTGGGCGCTCCTAGTGGGCGCTCCTTGGGCGCTCCTTGGGCGCACCTTGTGGGCGCTCCTTGTGGGCGCACCTTGTGGGCGCTCCTTGTGGGCGCACCTTTTGGGCGCTCCTTGGGCGCACCTTTTGGGCGCTCAAAACGTTAAGCGGTGACCAATCCGACCCCTTAACTTTCACTACCTTGTCTTTTTACCTTTTACTCCCTTGGTGGGCAAGAAATTGACGGGATTTGGGCGCTCCTTGGGCGCTCCATGCAGGCGCTCCTTGGGCGCTACTTGTGGGCGCTCCATGCGGGCGCTCCTTGGGCGCTCCTTGTGGGCGCTCCATGCGGGCGCTCCTTGGGCGCTCCTTGTGGGCGCTCCTTGTGTGCGCTCCTTGGGCGCTCCATGCGGGCGCTCCCTGGGCGCTCCTTGTGGGCGCTCCTTGGGCGCTCCATGCGGGCGCTCCTTGTGGGCGCTCCTTGGGCGCTCCATGCGGGCACTCCTTGTGTGCGCTCCTTGGGCGCTCCTTGCGGGCGCTCCTTGGGCGCTCTTTAGTGCGTTCCTTGTGTGCGCTCCTTGGGCGCTCCTTTCGGGCGCTCCTTGGGTACGCTCCTTGTGTGCGCTCCTTGCGGGCGCTCCTTGGGCGCTCTTTGGGGCGTTCCTTGTGTACGCTCCTTGTGTGCGCTCCTTGGGCGCTCCTTGGGCGATCTTTGGGGCGCTCCTTGGGCACTTTATGGGGCATTCCTTGTGTGCGCTCCTTGGGCGCTCCCTATGTGCGCTCCTTGTGGGTGCTCCTTGGGCGCTCCTTGCGGGCGCTCCTTGGGCGCTCCTTGCGGGCACTCCTTGGGCGCTCCTTGGGCGCTCCTTGCGGGCGCTCCTTGGGCGCTCCCTGCGGGCGCTCCTTGCGGGCGCTCCTTGGGCGCTCCCTGCGGGCGCTCCTTGGGCGCTCCTTGCGGGCGCTCCTTGGGCGCTCCTTGCGGTCGCTCCTTGGGCACTTTGTTTTCTGCGTGAGTGCGTTAAAAAGGTTAAGTGGTGACCAATCCGACCCCTTAACTTCCATTACCTTGTCTTTTTCCCTATTAATCCCTTGGTGGGCATGAGTTTGACGGGACTTGTGGTCGAGCCGTTCTTTGTGCAATCGTTGTGGGTGCTCCATGGGCCCTTTGTTTGCCGTGCGGGTGCGTTAAAAAGGTTAAGTGGTGACCAATCTGGCCCCTTAACTTCCATTACCTTGTCTTTTTCCCTATTACTCCCTTGGTGGGCATGAGTTTGACGGGACTTGCGGTCGATCCGTTCTTTGTGCGATCAATGTGGGTGCTCCCTAGCCCCTTCGTTTGCCGTGCGGGGGCATTAAAAAGGTTAAGTGGTGACCAATCTGACTCCTTAACTTCCAGTGCCTTGTCTTTTTCCCTATTACTCCTTTGGTGGGCTTCGGGTTGGAAAAGAAATTCGTGCAAAGGGTGGTGCGATGGATGCGTTGCTTGTCGGGTCTGCTTGAAAATTGGCCTCGGGTCATTTGTAGGGCGGTCGACTCTCAACGGGCTATCGTGCATCTCGGTAACACATGAGCGGTAATGTTGGCAATGCTCATCTTCGGAGGCACCGGGAAAACAAAGCCCGTAAGTTCCATTCAACGTGGAGTTTTGGGGTTTGCGGTGGCTTCGCACGAGGGCTTCCATATTCGGTCTTCTCTCGGATGTGTTGCCCCTTTCGGTCGTCGGTTTGAAGCTGTTGGTTAAATTACTACGTTGTTTCCTATCGTGCACTTCTCTCGCGGTGGAAGTGTAGTGTCGGGCGAAGGGTGGTGCGATGGATGCGTTGCTTGTCAGGTCTGCTTGAAAATTGGCCTCGGGTCATTCGTAGGGCGGTCAACTCTCAAAGGGCTATCGTGCGGCTCGGTAACACATGAGCGGTAATGTTGGCAATGCTCATCTTCAGAGGCACCGAGAAAACAAAGCCCGTAAGTTCCATTCAATGTGGAGTTTTGGGGTTTGCGGTGGCTCCATCGTCGGTCTTCTCTCGGATGTACTATCCCTTTCGGTCACCGGTTCGAAGCTGTTGGTTAAATTCCTATGTTGTTTCCTATCGTGCACTTCTCTCGCGGTGGAAGTGTAGTTTTGTGCGAAGGGTGGTGCGATGGATGCGTTGCTTGTCGGGTCTTCTTGAAAATTGGCCTCGGGTCATTCGTAGGGCGGTCGACTCGCAACGGGCTATCGTTCGACTTGGTAACACATGAGCAGTAATGTTGGCAATGCTCATCTTCGGAGGCACAGGGAAAACAAATCCTGTAGGTTCCATTCAATGTGGAGTTTTGGGGTTTGCGGTGGCTTCACACGAGGGCTTCCATCTTCGGTCTTCTCTCGGATCTATTGCCCCTTTCGGTCGTCGGTTCGAAGCTGCTGGTTAAATTACTACGTTGTTTCCTATTGTTCACTTCTCTCGCAGTGGAAGTGTCATTTCGTGCGAAGGGTGGTGCGATGGAT
>LPNX010052523.1:73126-83126 GCA_001517045.1 Pseudotsuga menziesii
GGGAAAAAAACTGCTAAGCCGCGGGGAAGGTTGGGGTTTCCCGCGGGGAAGAAGGGAAAAAAATGGCAAAGTCGCGGGGAAGAAGAGAAAAAAACGGCAAATTCGCGGGGAAGGTTGGGGTTTCCCGCGGGGAGGAAGGGAAAAAAACGCCTGAGTCGCTGGGAAGGTTGGTGTTTCCCGCGGGGAAGAAGGGAAGAAAACGGCCAAGTCACAGGGAAGGTTGGGGTTTCCCGCTGGGAAGAAGGGAAAAAAAGCGGCAAAGTCACGGGGAAGGCTGGGGTTGCCCGCGGGGAAGAAGAAAAGAAAAACGGCCAAGTCGCGGGGAAGGTCGGGGTTTCCCGCAGGGAGGAAGAAAAAGAAACGGCTAAGTCGTACGGAACGCTGGGGTTTCCCGTGGGGAGGAAGAAAATAAAAAACGGCAAAGTCGCAGAGAGGGCTGGGCATGGCTTTGGCGGGATTTGGGTTCGAGCTCTTCCTTGGGCGTTCCTTGGCCACTCCTTGTCGCCGCTCCTTGTGGGCGTTCCTCCGGCGCTCCTTGGGCCATCCGTTTGATGGACAAGTGAGCTAAGAACGTTAAGCGGTGACCACTCCCGCTGCCTTTCCCTTTTGTTGGTCACCCACTTGGCGGGCATGACTTTGATGGGCTTTGGGTTCGAGTCGTTCGTTGGGCGCTCCTCGTGGGCGCTACTTGGTCGCTCCTTGTGTGCGCTCCCGACGGGCCCTTTGTTTCCCGGGAAAGTGAGCTAAAAGAATTAAGTGGCGACCAATCCCTCTCCTAAACTCCCGCTACCTTGTCTTTTGTCTGTCACCTACTTAACGGTCATGACTTTGACGGGCTTTGGGTTCGAGCCGTTCCTTGGGCGCTCCTGATGGGCCCTTCGTTTTCCGGTCAAGTGAGCCAAAACCGTTAAGTGGTGACCAATCCCTCTCCTCAACTCCCACTACCTTGTACTTTTGCTGGCCACTCACTTGGTGGGCATCACTTTGACGGGACTTGGGTTCGAGTCCTTCCTTGGGCGCTCTTGATGGGCCCTTTTTTTTATGGGAAAGTGAGCTAAAAACGTTAAGTGGCGACCAGACCCTCTCCTCAACTCCCACTGCCTTGTATTTTTGCCGGTAACCCACTCGGTGGGCATGGCTTTCACGAGCTTTGGGTTCGAGGCGTTCCTTGGGAGCCCCTGACGGGCCCCTTCGTTTTTCGAGTGAGTGAGCTAAAAACGTTAAGTGGTGACGAACCCCCCTCCTTAACTCCCGCCACCTTGTCGTTTTGCCGGTAACTCAATCGGTGGGCATGGATTTGTGTTCGAGTCATTCCTTGGGCGCTCCTTGTGGGACCTTCGTTTGCCGGGAAAGCGAGCTAAAAACATTCAGTGGCGACCAAACCCCTCTCCTTAACTCCCACTGCCTTGTCTTTTTGACGGCCACTCACTTGGCGGGCATCACTTTGAAAGGATTTGGGCCCGAGCCGTTCCTTGGGCTGTCCTTGTGGGCGTTCCTTGGGCAGTCCTTGTCGGCGCACCTCGTCTGCGCCTCGGGCGTTCCTTGGGCAGTCCTTGTCGGTGCACCTCGTCCGCCCCTCGGGCGCTCCTTGTGGGTGCTCCTTGGGCGCTCCTTGTGGGCGTTCCATTTGGGTTCCCCATGGGAACTCCTTGGGCCATTCGTTTGCTGGGAAAGCGAGCTAAAAACGTTTAAGTGGTGAAAAATATGTCTCCTTGACTCCCCCTGCCTTGTCTTTTGGCCGGTCACTCACCTGGTGGGCATGGCTTTGACGAGATTTGCGTTCGGGCCGTTCCTTGGGCGCCCCTCATGTGTGCTCCTTGTTAAGGCACCTTCCACGCCCCTTGTGGGTCCTCCTGGTGGGTTCTTCTTGGGCGCTCCTTGTGGGTTCTCTTGATGGGCCCTTCATTTTTTGGGAAAGCGAGCTAAAAAACGTTAAGTGGCCACCAATCCCTCTCCTTAGCTCCCACCGCCTTTTCTCTTTTCTGGTCACTCACTTGTTGGGTAGGACTTTGACGGGCTTCGTGTTCGAGCCCTTCCTTGGGCGCTCCTGATTGGCACTTCGTTTTCCAGGCAAGTGAGCTAAAAACGTTAAGCAGTGACCAGTCCCTCTCCTTGAATTCCCACGACCTTGCCCGTTTGATGGCCACTCGCTTGGTGGGAATGACTTTGGCGGGCTTTGGGTTCGAGTCATTCCTCGGGCGCTCTTGATGGGGCCTTCGTTTGCTGGGAAAGCGAGCTAAAAGCGTCAAGTAGCGACCAATCCGACTCCCTAACTCCCACTGGCCTGTCTTTTTTCCTACCACCCACTTGGCGGGCATGACTTTGACGGGCTTTCCGTTTGAGCCGTTCCTTGGGCGCTCTAGAGGAGCCCTTCGTTCTTCGGGAAAGTGAGCTAAAAACGTTAAGTGGCGACCAATTCCTCTCCCCAACTCCCCGACTACCTTGTATTTTTGTCGGTCGCTCGCCTGGTGGGCACGACTTTGACGGGCTCTGGGTTCGAGCCGTTCCTTCGGCGCTCTTGATGGGGCCCTTCGTTTGCCGGGCAAGCGAGCTAAAAACGTTGAGCGGCGACCGATCTGACTCCCGCCGGCTTGTCTTTTTGCCTGTCACTCACTTGGCGGGCATGGCTTTGAAGGACTTTCAGTTCGAGCCGCCCCCTTGTGTGCGCTCCTGATGGGCCCTTCGTTTTTCGGGCAAGGGAGCGAAGGACATTAAGTGGTGACCAGTTCCTCTCCCTAACTCCCACTACCTTGTCTTTTCGTCAGCCGCACGCATGGTGGGCATGACTTTGACGGGATTTGGGCTCGAGTCGTTCCTTCATCGCTCTTGATGGGGCCCTTCGTTTGCCATGCAAGCGAGCTTAAAACGTTAAGCGGTGACCAATGCGACCCCTTGACACCCACTAGCTTGTCCCGTTGCCCATCGCTCACTTGGTGGGCATGACTTTGACGGGCTTTCGGTTCGAGCCGTTCCTCGGGCGCTCCTGCTGGGCCCTTCGTTTTTTTCGGGCAAGCGAGCTAAAAGCATTAAGTGGTGACCGATTCCCCTCCTTGACTCCCACTGCCTTGTCTTTTGGTTGGTCGCTCACTTGGTGGGAATGACTTTGACGGGCTTTGGGTTCGAGCCGTTCCTTCGGCGCTCTTGATGGTCTGCCGGGCAAGAGGGCTAAAAACGTTAAGGGGGGACCAATCCGACTCCTTAACTCCCGCTGGCTTGTCCTTTTTCCTATCACTCACTTGGCGGGCATGACTTTCACGGGATTTCAGTTCAAGCCATCCCTTGGGCGCTCTTGATGGGCCCTTCGTTTTTCGGGCAAGTGAGCGACAAGCGTTGCATGGCGACCAATTCCTCTCCTCAACTCCCGCTACCTTGTCTTTTTGTTGGTCGCTCACTTGGTGGGCATGAATCTGACGGGCTTTGGGTCCGGGACGATCCCTGGGCGCTCTTGATGGGGCCCTTCGCCTACCGGGCAGGCGAGCTAAAAACGTTATGTGGTGACCAAACCGGCTTCTCAACTCCCACTGGCTTGTCTTTTTTCCTATCGCTCACTTGGCGGGCGAGACTTTGACGGGATTTTGGTTCAAGCCGTTCCTTGGGCGCTCCTGACAGGCCCTTCGTTTCCTGGGAAAGCGAGCGAAAAACGTTAAGTGGTGATCGATTCCTCTCCTTAACTCCCACCACCTTAACTTTTTGTCGGCCGCTCACTTGGTGGGCATGACTTTGACGGGCCTTGGGTTCGAGTCATTCCTTCGGCGCTCTTGATGGGGCCTTTGTTTGCCGGGAAAGCGGGCTAAAAACGGCCAATGGTGACCAACCCGGCTCCTCAACTCCTGCTGGCTTGTCTTTTTGCCTATCACTCACTTGGCGGGCATGGCTTTGACGGGCTTCCGGTTCGAGCCGATCCTTCGACGCTCCTGATGGGGCCCTTCTTTTGCCGAGCAAGCGAGCTAAAAAACCGATGGTGGTGACCAATCCGGCTCCTTAAATCCCACTAGCTTGTTTTTTGGCCTATCCCTCACTTGGCGGGCATGAGTTCGACGGCCTTTCGGTTCGAGCCGCCCCCTGGGTGCGCTCCTGATGGGCCCTTCGTTTTTCAGGCAAGCGGGCTAAGAACGTTAAGCGGTGACCAAATCCTCTCCTTCGCTCCCACTGCCTCGTCTTTTTGTCGGCCACTCGCTTGGTGGGCATGAATTTGACGGGATTCGGGTTCGAGTCGTTCCTTCGACGCACTTGACGGGGCCCTTCGTTTGCTGGGAAAGCGAGCTAAAAACGTTGAGCGGTGACCAATTCGACACCTTGACTCCTGCCGGCTTGTCCTTTTGCCTATCACTCACTCGGCGGGCATGACTTTGACGGGCTTTCGGTTCGAGCCGTTCCTTGGGCGCTCCTGATGGGCCCTTCGTTTTTTCGGGCAGGCGAGCTAAAAACGTTAAGTGGTGACCAGTCCGACTCCTCAACTCCCGCTTCCTTGTCCTTTTGTCAGTCGCTCACTTGGTAGGCATGACTTTGACGGGATTTGGGTTCGAGCCGTGCCTTCGGCGCTCTTGATGGGGCCCTTTGTTTGCCGGGAAAGCGAGCTAAAAACGATAAGTGGTGACCAATCCGACACCTTAACTCCCCCTACCTTGTCTTTTTATTGGCCGCTCACTTGGTGGGCATGACTTTGACGGGATTTGGGTTCGAGTCGTCCCTTCGGCGCTCTTGATGGGGCCCTTCGTTTGCCGGGAAAGCGAGCTAAAAACGTTTAGGTGGTGACCAATCCGACTCCTTAACTCCCGCTGGCTCGTCCTTTTTCCTATCACTCACTTGGCGGGCATGACTTTGACGGGCTTTCAGTTCGAGCCGTTCCATGGGCGCTCCTGATGGGCCCTTCGTTTTTCGGGCAAGTGAGCCACAAACGTTAAGTGGCGACCGATTCCTCTCCTTAACTCCCACTACCTTGTCTTTTGTTGGTCGCTCACTTGGTGGGCATGACTTTGACGGGCTTTGGGTTCGAGTCTTTCCTTCGACGCTCTTGATGGGGCCCCCCATTTGCCGGGCAAGCGAGCTAAAAACGTTATGTGGTGACCAATCCGGCCCCTCAACTCCCACTAGCTTGTCTTTTTGCCTACCACTCACTTGGCAGGCATCACTTTGACGGGCTTTCGGTTCGAGCCGTTCCTTGGGCGCTCCGTATGGGCCCTTCGTTTTCCGGGCAGGTGAGCGAAAAACGTTAAGCGGTGACCAATTCCTCTCCTTAACTGCCACTGCCTTGCCTCTTTGTCGGTCGCTCACTTGGTGGGCACGAATTTGACGGGCTTTGGGTTCGAGGAGTTCGTTCGCCGCTCTTGATGGGGCCCTTCGTTTGGCCGAGGAAGCAAGCTAAAAACGTTGAGTGGTGACCAGTCCCACTCCTTAACCCCCACTGCCTTTCCTTTTTGTCGGTCGCTCGCTCGGTGGGCATGACTTTGGCGGGCTTTGGGTTCGAGCCATTCCTCCGGCGCTCTTGATGGGGCCCTTCGTTTGTCGGGCAAGCAAGCTAGCAAACGTTGAGTGGCGACCAATCCAGCTCCTTAACTCCCGCTAGCTTATCTTTTGGCCTATCACTCACTTGGCGGGCTTTCAGTTCGAGCCGCCCCTTGTGTGCACTCCTGATGGGCCCTTCGTTTTCCGGGCAAGTGAGCCAAAAACGTTAAGCGGTGGCCACTTCCTCTCCTTAACTCCCACTACCTTGTCTTTTTGTTGGTCACTCGCTTGGTGGGCATGACTTTGACAGGCTTTGGGTTCGAGTCGTTGCTTCGGTGCTCTTGATGGGGCCCTTTGTTTCCCGGGCAAGTGAGCCAAAAACGTTAAGTGGTGATCGATTCCTCTCCTTAACTCCCACTTCCTTGTTTTTTTGTCGGCTGCTCGCTTGGTGGGCATGAATTTGACGGGATTTGGGTTCGAGCCGTTCCTTCGGCGCTCTTGATGGGGCCCTTCATTTGACGGGCAAGCAAGCTAAAAACGTTAAGTGGTGACCAATCTGACTCCTTAACTCCCACTAGCTTGCATGCTTGCCTATCACTCACCTGGGGGGCATGACTTTCACGGGCTTTCGGTTCGAGCCGTCGCTTGGGCGCTCCTGATGGGCCCTTTGTTTTACGGGCAAGCGAGCCACAAACGTTAAGTGGCAACCAAGTCCTCTCCTTAACTCCCACTGCCTTGTCTTTTCTTTGGTCGCTCACTTGGTGGGCATGACTTTGACGGGCCTTGGGTTCGAGTCGTTCCTTCGGCGCTCTTGATGGGGACCTTTGTTTGCTGGGCAAGTGAGCTAAAAGCATTATGTGGTGACCGATCCGGCTCCTCAACTCCCACTGGCTTGTCCTTTTTCCTATCACTCACTTGGTGGGCGAGACTTTGACGGGCTTTCGGTTCGAGCCTTTCCTTTGGAGCTCCTGACGAGCCCTTCGTTTTCCGGGCAAGTGAGCGAAAAATGCTAAGTGGTGACCGATTCCTCTCCTTAACCCCCGCTACCTTGTCTTTTTGTCGGTCTCTCACTTGGTGGGCATGACTTTGACGGGCTTTGCGTTCGAGTCGTTCCTTCGATGCTCTTGATGGGGCCCTTCGTTTGCTGGGCAAGCGAGCTAAAAATGTTAAGTGGTGACCGACCCAGCTCCTTAACTACCACTAGCTTGTCTTTTTGTTGGTCGCTCACTCAATGGGCGTGACTTTGACGGGCTTTGGGTTCGACTCGTTCCTTCGGCGCTCTTGATGGGGCCCTTCGTTTGCCGGGCAAGCGAGCTAAAAACGTTCAGTCACGACCAATCCGACTCCTTCTACCCTGTCTTTTTGTCTGTCACTCACTTGACGGGCTTTCGGTTCGGGCCGTTCCTTTGGCGCTCCTCGTGCGCGTTCCCGCTATGCGTTCCTTGGGACGCTCCATGTGGGCGCTCCTTGGGCGCACCTTTTGGGCGCACCTTGTGGGCGCTCCTAGCGGGCGCACCTTGTGGGTGGTCCTAGCGGGCGCTCCTTGGGCGCTCCTTGGGTGCACCTTGTGGGCGCTCCTTGTGGGCGCACCTTGTGGGCGCTCCTTGTGGGCGTACCTTGTGGGCGCTCCTTGGGCGCACCTTTTGGGCGCTCAAAACGTTTAGCGGTGACCAATCCGACCCCTTAACTTTCACTACCTTGTCTTTTTACCTTTTACTCCCTTGGTGGGAAAGAAATTGACGGGATTTGGGCGCTCCTTGGGCGCTCCATGCAGGCGCTCCTTGGGCGCTCCTTGTGGGTACTCCATGCAGGCGAGCCATGCGGGCACTCCTTGGGCGCTCCTTGTGGGTGCTCCATGCGGGCGCTCCTTGGGTGCTCCTTGTGGGTGCTCCTTGTGTGCGCTCCTTGGGCGCTCCATGCGGGCGCTCCCTGGGCGCTCCTTGTGGGCGCTCCTTGGGCGCTCCATGCGGGCGCTCCTTGTGGGCGCTCCTTGGGCACTCCATGCGGGTGCTCCTTGGGTGCGCTCCTTGTGTGCGCTCCTTGGGCGCTCCTTGCGGGCGCTCCTTGGGCGCTCCTTGGGTGCTCTTTGGTGCGTTCCTTGTGTGCGCTCCTTGGGCACTCCTTGCGGGCGCTCCTTGGGTGCGCTCCTTGTGTGCACTCCTTGCGGGCGCTCCTTGGGTGATCTTCGGGGCGTTCCTTGTGTGCGCTCCTTGTGTGCGCTCCTTGGGCGCTCCTTGGGCGCTCTTTGGGGCGCTCCTTGGGCGCTCTATGGGGCGTTCCTTGTGTGCGCTCCTTGGGTGCTCCCTGTGTGCGCTCCTTGTGGGCGCTCCTTGGGCGCTCCTTGCGGGCGCTCCTTGGGCGCTCCTTGCGGGCGCTCCTTGGGCGCTCCTTGGGCGCTCCTTGCGGGCGCTCCTTGGGCACTCCTTGTGGGCACTCCTTGGGCCCTTTGTTTGCCACGTGAGTGCATTAAAAAGGTTAAGTGGTGACCAATCCGACCCCTTAACTTCCATTACCTTGTCTTTTTCCCTATTACTCCCTTGGTGGGCATGAGTTTGACGGCACTTGCGGTCGAGCCGTTCTTTGTGCGATCGTTGTGGATGCTCCATGGGCCCTTCGTTTGCCGTGCGGGTGCGTTAAAAAGGGTAAGTGGTGACCAATCCGGCCCCTTAACTTCCATTACCTTGTCTTTTTCCCTATTACTCCCTTGGTGGGCATGAGTTTGACGGGACTTGCGGTCGAGCCGTTCTTTGTGCGATCGTTGTGGGTGCTCCCTGGCCCATTCGTTTGCCGTGCGGGTGCGTTAAAAAGGTTAAGTGGTGACCAATATGACTCCTTAACTTCCACTGCCTTTTATTTTTCCCTATTACTCCCTTGGTGGGCTTCGGGTTGGAAAAGAAATTTCGTGCGAAGGGTGGTGCGATGGATGCGTTGCTTGTCGGGTCTGCTTGAAAATTGGCCTCGGGTCATTCGTAGGGCGGTCGACTCTCAACAGGCTATCGTGCGGCTCAGTAACACATGAGCAGTAATGTTGGTAATGCTCATCGTCGGAGGCACCGGGAAAACAAAGCCCGTAAGTTCCATTCAACGTGGAGTTTTGGGGTTTGCGGTGGCTTCGCACGAGGGCTTCCATATTCGGTCTTCTCTCGGATGTGTTGCCCCTTTTGGTCATCGGTTTGAAGCTGTTGGTTAAATTACTACGTTGTTGCCTATCGTGCACTTCTCTCGCGGTGGAAGTGTAGTTTCGTGCGAAGGGTGGTGCGATGGATGCGTTGCTTGTCAGGTCTGCTTGAAAATTGGCCTCGGGTCATTCGTAGGGTGGTCGACTCTCAACGGGCTATCGTGCGGTTTGGTAACACATGATCGGTAATGTTGGCAATGCTCATCTTCGGAGGCACTGGGAAAACAAAGCCCATAAGTTCCATTCAATGTGGATTTTTGGGGTTTGCGGTGACTTCCATCGTCGTTCTTCTCTCGGATGTACTGTCCCTTTCGGTCGCTGGTTCGAAGCTGTTGGTTAAATTCCTACGTTGTTGCCTATCGTGCAATTCTCTCGCGGTGGAAGTGTAGTTTCGTGCGAAGGGTGGTGCGATGGATGCGTTTCTTGTCGGGTCTGCTTGAAAATTGGCCTCGGGTCATTCGTAGGGCGGTCGACTTGCAACGGGATATCGTTCGACTTGGTAACACATGAGCGGTAATGTTGGCAATGCTCATCTTCGGAGGCACCGGGAAAACAAATCCTGTAGGTTCCATTCAATGTGGAGTTTTGGGGTTTGCGGTGGCTTTGCACGAGGGCTTCCATCTTCTGTATTCTCTCGGATCTATTGCCCCTTTCGGTCGTCGGTTCGAAGCTGCTGGTTAAATTACTACATTGTTGCCTATCGTGCACTTCTCTCGCGGTGGAAGTGTCATTTCGTGCGAAGGGTGGTGCGATGGATGCGGGTCCTGTCGGGTCTGCTTGAAAATTGGCCTTGGGTCATTCGTAGGGCGGTCGACTCTCAACGGGCTATCGTTCGACTCGGTAACACATGAGTGGTAAAGTTGGCAATGCTCATCTTCGGAGGCACCGGTAAAACAAAGCCTGTTTCCATTCAATGTGGAGTTTTGGGGTTTGTGGTGGCTTCGAACGAGGGATTGCCTTTTCACTGTTAGGGCTCTATGGAGACCTATCTATTGTGCTTGTACTTTTTCCATGTTGGCATGTTGTGCGACCAGAGGCCATTTGTAAGAGCAACAACGGGATTTTTGGCAGGGGCGCATCAATGGTGTGCTTCCTTCGAAAGCATTTCGAGGCTCGGTTTTTTTGATGGGCAGTTGAAGCTTTGCCTCAACATGACGACACTCTTCTGACTTTGCTTACCATCTTCACTTGCGTTGGATTTGGAGTCTATTTAATAATGTGGCCAAAGAGTTTTGAAATCGGTTTGCTTTGTCCTTGTATCGGTAGCAGTGCTGTTGGGCCGATGTATACCTTCCCACAGAAAAGTCCATTCTACTCGGTCGAGGAGGATTGTTCTGAATAGAGATGCAGGGTGGAACTCTCTCGCCATGGCTTGTC
>LPNX010052523.1:92931-102931 GCA_001517045.1 Pseudotsuga menziesii
CGCAGGTAGGAAGAAAAAGAAACGGCTAAGTCGTGGGGAAGGCTGGGGTTTCCCGCGGGGAGGAAGAAAATAAAAAACGGCAAAGTCGCGGAGAGGGCTGGGCATGGCTTTGGCGGGATTTGGGTTCGAGCTCTTCCTTGGGTGTTCCTTGGCCACTCCTTTTCGCCGCTCCTTGTGGGCGTTCCTCCGGCGCTCCTTGGGCCATCCGTTTGATGGACAAGTGAGCTAAGAACGTTAAGCGGTGACCACTCCCGCTGCCTTTCCCTTGTGTTGGTCACCCACTTGGCAGGCATGACTTTGATGGGCTTTGGGTTCGAGTCGTTCGTTGGGCGCTCCTCGTGGGAGCTACTTGGTCGCTCCTTGTGTGCATCTCGTCCGCGCCTTGGGCGTTCCTTGGGCAGTCCTTGTTGGCGCACCTCGTCTGCCCCTCGGGCGCTCCTTGTGGGTGCTCCTTGGGCGCTCCTTGTGGGCGCTCCATTTGGGTTCCCCATGGGCGCTCCTTGGGCCATTCGTTTGCTGGGAAAGCGAGCTAAAAACGTTTAAGTGGCGAAAAATATGTCTCCTTGACTCCCACTACCTTGTCTTTTGGCCGGTCACTCACCTGGTGGGCATGGCTTTGACGGGATTTGCGTTCGGGCCATTCCTTGGGCGCCCCTCGTGTGTGCTCCTTGTTGGAGCACCTTCCGCGCCCCTTGTGGGTCCTCCTGGTGGGTTCTCCTTGGGCGCTCCTTGTGGGTTCTCTTGATGGGCCCTTCGTTTTCTGGGAAAGCGAGCTAAAAAACGTTAAGTGGCCACCAATCCCTCTCCTTAGCTCCCACCGCCTTTTCTCTTTTCTGGTCACTCACTTGTTGGGCAGGACTTTGACGGGCTTCGTGTCCGAGCTGTTCCTTGGGCGCTCCTGATTGGCCCTTTGTTTTCAGGGCAAGTGAGCTAAAAATGTTAAGCAGTGACCAGTCCCTCTCCTTGAATTCCCACTACCTTGCCCGTTTGATGGCCACTCGCTTGGTGGGCATGACTTTGGCGGGCTTTGGGTTCGAGTCGTTCCTCGGGCGCTCTTGATGGGGCCTTCGTTTGCTGGGCAAGCGAGCTAAAAGCGTTAAGTGGCGACCAATCCAACTCCCTAACTCCCACTGGCCTCTCTTTTTTCCTACCACCCACTTGCTGGGCATGACTTTGACGGGCTTTCCATTCGAGCCATTCCTTGGGCGCTCCTGAGGGGCCCTTCGTTCTTCGGGAAAGTGAGCTATAAACGTTAAGTGGCAACCAATTCCTCTCCCCAACTCCCCGACTACCTTGTATTTTCGTCGGTCACTCGCCTGGTGGGCACGACTTTGACGGGCTCTGGGTTCGAGCCGTTCCTTCGGCGCTCTTGATGGGGCCCTTCATTTGCCGGGCAAGCGAGCTAAAAACGTTGAGCGGTGACCGATCCGACTCCCGCCGGCTTGTCTTTTTGCCTGTCACTCACTTGGAGGGCATGGATTTAACGGGCTTTCGGTTCGAGCCGCCCCCTTGTGTGCGCTCCTGATGGGCCCTTCGTTTTTTGGGCAAGGGAGCCAAGGACGTTAAGTGGTGACCAGTTCCTCTCCCTAACTCCCACTACCTTGTCTTTTCATCGGCCGCACGCATGGTGGGCATGACTTTGATGGGATTTGGGCTCGAGTCGTTCCTTCGTCGCTCTTGATGGGGCCCTTCATTTGCTGTGCAAGCGAGCTTAAAACGTTAAGCGGTGACCAATGCGACCCCTTGACTCCCACTAGCTTGTCCCGTTGCCCATCGCTCACTTGGAGGGCATGACTTTGACGGACTTTCAGTTCGAGCCGTTCCTCGGGCGCTCCTACTGGGCCCTTCATTTTTTTCGGGCAAGCGAGCTAAAAGCGTTAAGTGGTGACCGATTCCCCTCCCTGACTCCCACTGCCTTGTCTTTTGGTTGGTCGCTCACTTGGTGGGAATGACTTTGACGGGATTTGGGTTCGAGCCGTTCCTTTGGCGCTCTTGATGGTCTGTCGGGCAAGCGGGATAAAAATGTTAAGGGGGGACCAATCCGACTCCTTAACTCCCACTCGCTTGTCCTTTTTCCTATCACTCACTTGGTGGGCATGACTTTCACGGGCTTTCGGTTTGAGCCGTCCCTTTGGCACTCCTGATGGGACCTTCGTTTTTCGGGCAAGTGAGCCACAAGCGTTGTGTGGCGAACAATTCCTCTCCTCAACTCCCGCTACCTTGTCTTTTTGTTGGTCGCTCACTTGGTGGGCATGACTCTGACGGGCTTTGGGTCCGGGCTGTTCCCTGGGCGCTCTTGATGGGGCCCTTCGCCTGCCGGGCAGGCGAGCTAAAACAATTATGTGGTGACCAAACCGGCTCCTCAACTCCCACTGGCTTGTGTTTTTTCCTATCGCTCACTTGGCGGGCGAGACTTTGACGGGCTTTCGGTTCGAGCCGTTCCTTGGGCGCTCCTGACGAGCCCTTCATTTCCCAGGCAAGCGAGCGAAAAACATTAAGTGGTGACCGATTCCTCTCCTTAACTCCAACCACCTTTCCTTTTTGTCGGCCACTCACTTGGTGGGCATGACTTTGACAGGCCTTGGGTTCGAGTCGTTCCTTCGGCACCCTTGATGGGGCCCTTCGTTTGCCGAGCAAGCGGGATAAAAACGGCCAGTGGTGACCAACCCGGCTCCTCAACTCCCGCTGGCTTGTCTTTTTTCCTATCACTCACTTGGCAGGCATGGATTTGACGGGCTTCCGGTTCGAGCCGCTCCTTCGGCGCTCCTGATGGGGCCCTTCGTTTGTCGGGAAAGCGAGCTAAAAAACCGGTGGTGGTGACCAATCCGACTCCTTAACTCCCGCTAGCTTGTCTTTTGGCCTATCCCTCACTTGGCGGGCATGAGTTCGACGGCCTTTCGGTTCGAGCCGCCCCCTGGGTGCACTCCTGATGGGCCCTTCGTTTTTCGGGAAAGCAGGCTAAGAACGTTAAGCGGTGACCAACTCCTCTCCTTCTCTCCCACTGCCTCGTCTTTTTGTCGGCCGCTCGCTTGGTGGGCATGAATTTGACGGGATTCGGGTTCGAGCCGTTCCCTGGGCGCTCCTGATGGGCCCTTCGTTTTTTCGGGCAGGCGAGCTAAAAACGTTACGTGGTGACCAGTCCGACTCCTCAACTCCCGCTACCTTGTCTTTTTGTCGGTCGCTCACTTGGTGGGCACGACTTTGACGGGCTTTGGGTTCGAGCCGTTCCTTCGGCGCTCTTGATGGGGCCCTTCGTTTGCCGGGAAAGCGAGCTAAAAACGTTAAGTGGTGACCAATCCGACACCTTAACTCCCCCTGCCTTGTCTTTTTGTTGGCCGCTCACTTGGTGGGCATGAATTTGACGGGATTTGGGTTCGAGCCGTCCCTTCGGCGCTCTTAATGGGGCCCTTCGTTTGCCGGGAAAGCGAGCTAAAAATGTTTAGGTGGTGACCAATCCGACTCCTTTACTCCCGCTGGCTCGTCCTTTTGCCTATCACTCACTTGGCGGGCATGACTTTGACGGGATTTTGGTTCGAGCCGTTCCATGGGCGCTCCTGATGGGCCGTTCGTTTTTCATGCAAGTGAGCCACAAACGTTAAGTGGCGACCGATTCCTCTCCTTAACTCCCACTACCTTGTCTTTTGTTGGTCGCTCACTTGGTGGGCATGACTTTGACGGGATTTGGGTTCGAGTCGTTCCTTCGACGCTCTTGATGGGGCCAGCCGTTTGCCGGGAAAGCGAGCTAAAAATGTTATGTGGTGACCAATCCGGCCCCTCAACTCCCACTAGCTTATCTTTTTTCCTGCCACTCACTTGGCGGGCATCTCTTTGACGGGCTTTCGGTTCGAGCTGTTCCTTGGGTGCTCCGTATGGGCCCATCGTTTTCCGGGCAAGTGAGCGAAAAACATTAAGTGGCGACCGATTCCTCTCCTTAACTGCCACTGCCTTGCCTCTTTGTCGGTCGCTCGCTTGGTGGGCATGACTTTGACGGGCTTTGGGTTCGAGCCGTTCCTTCGCCGCTCTTGATGGGGCCCTTCGTTTGGCCGAGCAAGCGAGCTAAAAACGTTAAGTGGTGACCAATCCGACTCCTTAACTCCCACTAGCTTGCATGCTTGCCTATCACTCACCTGGCGGGCATGACTTTCACGGGCTTTCGGTTCGAGCCGTCCCTTGGGCGCTCCTGATGGGCCCTTCGTTTTACGGGAAAGCGAGCCACAAACGTTAAGTGGCGACCAAGTCCTCTCCTTAACTCCCACTGCCTTGTCTTTTTTTTGGTCGCTCACTTGGTGGGCATGACTTTGACGGGCCTTGGGTTCGAGTCGTTCCTTCGGCGCTCTTGATGGGGCCCTTCGTTTGCTGGGCAAGCGAGCTAAAATCCTTATGTGGTGACCGATCCGGCTCCTCAACTCCCACTGGCTTGTCCTTTTTCCTATCACTCACTTGGCGGGTGAGACTTTGACGGGCTTTCGGTTCGAGCCGTTCCTTTGGAGCTCCTGACGGGCCCTTCTTTTTCCGGGAAAGTGAGCGAAAAACGCTAAGTGGTGACCGATTCCTCTCCTTAACCCCTGCTACCTTCTCTTTTTTTCGGTCGCTCACTTGGTGGGCATGACTTTGATGGGCTTTGCATTCGAGTCATTCCTTCGGCGCTCTTGATGGGGCCCTTCGTTTGCCGGGAAAGCGAGCTAAAAATGTTAAGTGGTGACCGACCCGGCTCCTTAACTGCCGCTAGCTTGTCTTTTTGTTGGTCGCTCACTCAATGGGCATGACTTTGACAGGCTTTGGGTTCGACTCGTTCCTTCGGTGCTCTTGATGGGGCCCTTCGTTTGCCGGGCAAGCGAGCTAAAAACATTCAGTCACGACCAATCCGACTCCTTCTAGCCTGTCTTTTTGTCTGTCACTCACTTGACGGGCTTTCGGTTCGGGCCGTTCCTTTGGCGCTCCTCTTGCGCGTTCCCGCTGTGCGTTCCTTGGGGCGCTCCATGTGGGCACTCCTTGGGTGCACCTTTTGGGCGCACCTTGTGGGCGCTCCTAGCGGGCGCACCTTGTGGGCGCTCCTAGCGGGCGCTCCTTGGGCGCTCCTTGGGCGCACCTTGTGGGTGCTCCTTGTGGGCGCACCTTTTGGGCGCTCCTTGGGTGCACCTTTTGGGCACTCAAAACGTTAAGTGGTGACCAATCCAACCCCTTAACTTTCACTACCTTGTCTTTTTACCTTTTACTCCCTTGGTGGGAAAGAAATTGACGGGATTTGGGCGCTCCTTGGGCGCTCCATGCAGGCGCTCCTTGGGCGCTCCTTGTGGGCGCTCCATGCAGGCGCTCCATGTGGGTGCTCCTTGGGCGCTCCTTGTGGGCGCTCCATGCGGGCACTCCTTGGGCGCTCCTTGTGGGCGCTCCTTGTGTGCGCTCCTTGGGCGCTCCATGCGGGCACTCCCTGGGTGCTCCTTGTGGGCGCTCCTTGGGCGCTCCATGTGGGCGCTCCTTGGGCGCTCCATGTGGGCGCTCCTTGGGTGCGCTCCTTGTGTGCGCTCCTTCCAGGCGCTCCTTGGGCGCTCTTTGGTGCGTTCCTTGTGTGCGCTCCTTGGGCGCTCCTTGCGGGCACTCCTTGGGTGCGCTCCTTGTGTGCGCTCCTTGGGCGCTCTTTGGGGAGTTCCTTGTGTGCGCTCCTTGGGCACTCTTTGGGGCGCTCCTTGGGCACTCTATGGGGCGTTCCTTGTGTGCGCTCCTTGGGCGCTCCCTGTGGGTGCTCCTTGCGGGCGCTCCTTGGGCGCTCGGTGGGCATGACTTTGGCGGGCTTAAGGTTCGAGCCGTTCCTTCGGCGCTCTTGATGGGGCCCTTCGTTTGTTGGGCAAGCGAGCTAGCAAACGTTGAGTGGCGACCAATCCGACTCCTTAACTCCCGCTAGCTTGTCTTTCGGCCTATCACTCACTTGGCAGGATTTCGGTTCGAGCCGCCCCTTGTGTGCGCTCCTGATGGGCCCTTCGTTTTCTGGGCAAGTGAGCCAAAAACGTTAAGCAGTGGCCACTTCCTCTCCTTAACTCCCACTACCTTGTCTTTTTGTTGGTCGCTTGCTTGGTGGGCATGACTTTGACGGGCTTTGGGTTCGAGTCGTTGCTTCGGCGCTCTTGATGGGGCCCTTTGTTTGCTGGGCAAGCGAGCCAAAAACGTTAAGTGGTGACCGATTCCTCTCCTTAACTCCCATTGCCTTGTCTTTTTGTCGGCCGCTCGCTTGGTGGGCATGACTTTGCCGGGTTTTGGGTTCGAGCCGTTCCTTCGGCGCTCTTGATGGGGCCCTTCGTTTGCCGGGCAAGCGAGCTAAAAACGTTAAGTGGTGACCAATCCGACTCCTTAAATCCCACTAGCTTGCATGCTTGCTTATCACTCACCTGGAGGGCATGACTTTCACGGGCTTTCGGTTCGAGCCGTCCCTTGGGCGCTCCTGATGGGCCCTTCGTTTTACGGGCAAGCGAGCCACAAACGTTAAGTGGCGACCAATTCCTCTCCTTAACTCCCACTGCCTTGTCTTTTTTTTGGTCGCTCACTTGGTGGGCATGAATTTGACGGGCCTTGGGTTCGAGTCGTTCCTTTGGCGCTCTTGATGGGGCCCTTTGTTTGCCGGGAAAGAGAGCTAAAAGCCTTATGTGGTGACCGATCTGGCTCCTCAACTCCCACTGGCTTGTCCTTTTTCCTATCACTCACTTGGCGGGCGAGACTTTGATGGGCTTTCGGTTCGAGCCGTTCCTTTGGAGCTTCTGACGGGCCCTTCGTTTTCCAGGAAAGTGAGCGAAAAACGCTAAGTGGTGACCGATTCCTCTCCTTAACCCCCGCTACCTTGTCTTTTTGTCGGTCGCTCACTTGGTGGGCATGACTTTGACGGGCTTTGCGTTCGAGTTGTTCCTTCGGCACTCTTGATGGGGCCCTTCGTTTGCCGGGCAAGTGAGCTAAAAACGTTAAGTGGTGACCGACCCAGCTCCTTAACTGCTGCTAGCTTGTCTTTTTGTTGGTCGCTCACTCGATGGGCGTGACTTTGACGGGCTTTGGGTTCGACTCGTTCCTTCGGCGCTCTTGATGGGGCCCTTCGTTTTCCGAGCAAGCGAGCTAAAAACGTTCAGTCACGACCAATCCGACTCCTTCTAGCCTGTCTTTTTGTCTGTCACTCACTTGACGGGCTTTCGGTTCGGGCCGTTCCTTTGGCGCTCCTCGTGCGCATTCCCGCTGTGCGTTCCTTGGGGCACTCCATGTGGGCGCTCCTTGGGCGCACCTTTTGGGCGCACCTTGTGGGCGCTCCTAGCGAGCGCACCTTGTGGGCGCTCCTTGGGCGCTCCTTGGGCGCACCTTGTGGGCGCTCCTTGGGCGCTCCTTGGGCGCACCTTCTGGGCTCTCCTTGTGGGCGCACCTTGTGGGCGCTCCTTGTGGGCGCACCTTTTGGGCGCTCCTTGGGCGCACCTTTTAGGCGCTCAAAAGGTTAAGCGGTGACCAATCCGACCGCTTAACTTTCACTACCTTGTCTTTTTACCTTTTACTCCTTTGGTAGGCAAGAAATTGACGGGATTTGGGCGCTCCTTGGGCGCTCCATGCGGGCGCTCCTTGGGCGCTCCTTGTGGGCGCTCCATGTGGGCGCTCCTTGGGCGCTCCTTGTGGGCACTCCATGCGGGCGCTCCTTGGGCGCTCCTTGTGGGTGCTCCTTGTGTGCGCTCCTTGGGCACTCCATGCGGGCGCTCCCTGGGCGCTCCTTGTGGGCGCTCCTTGGGCGCTCCATGCGGGCGCTCCTTGTGGGCGCTCCTTGGGCGCTCCATGCGGGCGCTCCTTGGGTGCGCTCCTTGCGTGCGCTCCTTGGGCGCTCCTTGCGAGCGCTCCTTGGGCACTCTTTGGTGCGTTCCTTGTGTGCGCTCCTTGGGCGCTCCTTGCGGGCGCTCCTTGTGTGCGCTCCTTGTGTGCGCTCCTTGCGGGCGCTCCTTGGGCGCTCTTTGGGGCGTTCCTTGTGTGCGCTCCTTGTGTGCGCTCCTTGGGCGCTCCTTGGGCACTCTTTGGGGCGCTCCTTGGGCGCTCTATGGGGCGTTCCTTGTGTGCACTCCTTGGGGGCTCCCTGTGTGCGCTCCTTGGGTGCTCCTTGCGGGCGCTCCTTGGGCGCTCCTTGCGGGCGCTCCTTGCGGGTGCTCCTTGGGCGCTCCTTGGGTGCTCCTTGCGGGCGCTCCTTGGGCGCTCCTTACGGGCGCTCCTTGGGCGCTCCTTGGGCGCGCTCCTTGGGCCCTTTGTTTGTCTCATGAGTGCGTTAAAAAGGTTAAGTGGTGACCAATCCGACCCCTTAACTTCCATTACCTTGTCTTTTTCCCTATTACTCCCTTAGTGGGCATGAGTTTGACGGGACTTGCGGTCGAGCCGTTCTTTGTGCGATCGTTGTGGGTGCTCCCAGGCCCCTTCGTTTTCCGTGCGGGTGCGTTAAAAAGGTTAAGTGGTGACCAATCTGACTCCTTAACTTCCACTACCTTGTCTTTTTCCCTATTACTCCCTTGGTGGGCTTCGGGTTGGAAAAGGAATTTCCTGCGAAGGGTGGTGCGATGGATGCATTGCTTGTCGGGTCTGCTTGAAAATTGGCCTCGGGTCATTTGTAGGGTGGTCGACTCTCAACGGGCTATCGTGCAGCTCGGTAACACATGAGTGGTAATGTTGGCAATGCTCATCTTCGGTGGCACCGGGAAAACAAAGCCCGTAAGTTCCATTCATGTGGAGTTTTGGGGTTTGCGGTGGCTTCGCACGAGGGCTTCCATCGTCGGTCTTCTCTCAGATGTACTGTCCCTTTCGGTCGCCGATTCGAAGCTGTTGGTTAAATTCCTATGTTGTTGCCTATCGTGCACTTCTCTCGCGGTGGAAGTGTAGTTTCGTGTGAAGGGTGGTGCGATGGATGCGTTGCTTATCGGGTCTGCTTGAAAATTGGCCTCAGGTCATTTGTAGGGCGGTCGACTCGCAACGGGCTATCGTTCAACTTGGTAACACATGAGCGGTAATGTTGGCAATGCTCATCTTCGGAGGCACCGGGAAAAAAAATCCTGTAGGTTCCATTCAATGTGGAGTTTTGGGGATTGCGATGGCTTCGCACGAGGGATTCCATCTTCGGTCTTCTCTCAGATATATTGCCCCTTTCGGTCATTGGTTCGAAGCTGCTGGTTAAATTACTATGTTGTTTCCTATCGTGCACTTCTCTCGCGGTGGAAGTGTCATTTTGTGCGAAGGGTGGTGCGATGGATGCGTTGCTTGTCGGGTCTTCTTGAAAATTGGCCTCGGGTCATTCGTAGGGTGATCGACTCTCAACGGGCTATCGTTCGACTCGGTAACACATGAGCAGTAAAGTTGGCAATGCTCATCTTCAGAGGCACCGGTAAAACAAAGCCTGTTTCCATTCAACGTGGTGTTTTGGGGTTTGTGGTGGCTTCGAACGAGGGATTGCCTTTTCACTGTTAGTGCTCTGTGGAGACCTATCTATCGTACTCGGTTTCGAAGGTTGAGGGCTTTGCTTGTTCCTTCTCTTCTTTCGGTTGCCCCAATTTGACTGTCGGCTTTGCTCTCGGCGGCGCGTTCGAAAAGAGGTTTCGACCTGAAACCTTCACCTCCTTTTTCCGTGGTATATCAGGCTCGCTGCACGGCTTTAAACATAAGAACCCCACAGTTGCAGCTGTTTAGCTTCTGGGGCCTAGGCGGCCGCCGTACTCGGTTTCGAAGGTCGAGGGATCTGCTTGTTCCTTCTCTTCTTTCGTTTGCCCCTAACCGGTTGTCGGCTTCGCTCTCGTTGCACCGTTCAGAAAGGAGTTTCGACTTGGAATCTTCACCTTCACTTTCCGCGGTATATTAGGCTCGCCGCATGGCTTTAAACATAAGAATCCCACACTTGCAGCTGTTTAGCTTGTGGGGCCTAGGTGGCCGCCGTACTTGGTTTCGAGGGCTTGAGGGCTCTGCTTGTTCCTTCTGTTCGTTCGGTTGGCCCTGTTCTAGCTGTCGGATTCGCTCTCGC
>LPNX010052530.1:0-18955 GCA_001517045.1 Pseudotsuga menziesii
TCAAAGCATAACGAAATTCTTATTTTCTTAAACCAAACGTATTACATTATCAAGCCGCAAGGCTAAATTGTTTAACAAAAAACCAAATACATATCATGGCTCAAGAGCCTCCGCTACCCAGCGAGCACATCAAGGGTTTTTACTTAAAACTGGAGTAATAACAAACTAAACATTTTAACCATCGAAGAAACCGAAGCCATGCTTCCAAACACCGTAAACTTCTTCCAAAAACCCTTATTGTAAGTAGGGAAAACCCACATCGAAACCAGGGCTTACTGGATGGAGGCCACGAAGTTCACCGAAGCTTGAGGTTGTATTTTTTCCCAGTTAAGGCTTGGAGCCGTCACAGGTTCCTACAAAGAACACAGTTCTGAGCAATAAATTAAGACTCAGCTCATAAGTATAAACCCTAGCTTAAATAATAATATTGACAAAATAAATTTCAATATAAGAATTAAATGTTACCTGTGAGCAAGAAGAGATCCGAGCCGAGAAGGAACAATCACCAGTGTAAGTGAAATACATAGAGAAGCAAGAAAACCCTCATGTCGACCCTGTGACAGAGGCAGTAAGAAATGAACTCAAAACTCCACTAAGTCATGGCAAGGAACAAGTAATGACAGAGCTAAAAACCATGTACAGGCCTTGAGCCAAGCGAGTAAGTAAAGACCACTCACACAGTAATGTTTACTCCCAAGAGAAATCGAGATTACAAGTCTTGGTATCAAGACCACTCAGCAACAAATACAAACTACAAAGCTAGCAATCAGAGAAGGAACAGCCTCTCATGGCCTCAAGGAACCACACAGTGCATCCTGCAAGCCAACAAAACTCTCGGAGCCAAATGCCAAAGGAATAGGGTTTTCACTTCTTTTAAGTCACCAATGCATGGAGGATATTATACCATGTGCCCTCCCAAATTATTTAACCATGCGAGGGTCATTTATATAGTCAACCCTGCACTATCAAATATAAACTTATCATTGCCCATAATTAAAAAAACTATGCAATTGACTTTTGTATAAAGACATATATCAATTGCGAAACGATTGTATTAAGGCCTTCTATCATTGCTAATAATGAATCTATGTCATCGACTATAGAATAAAGGTGCATAAACTTTGTCAATAATACAATCATGAATTTTTGACCATAGTATAACTTTTACTAATGTTGATTCTCATGTCTCCTCTGCCAACGACCTTTTGGATGGTTCTTATTATTGCTTACAAACACAATTATATTATTGTTTGTGCTTTGCTTAAATTTAGCATAATATGAGAACAACATTTATAATGTTTCTACTTTTATGTCGACCTTATGATAGAAGTTTTTAGGTAGTAAAATTACCATAGTAATTATTATAAACTACAACTTAGTATAGTATGGTAACATTACAAATAGCAATCCTACTATTGTGTAAACCATGCATTAGATTTAGTAAACTATAAGAATAAAACTGATAAAGTGTTTTACCTTTAGTTTCGACTTTATGGAAGTGGTTGTTAGGTAGTATTCCACCTTGGGATAATTCATCTAATTACATAAGGTCAACCATACTTTGGAGCTAGTAATCTTGTTTTTTATAAAGAACCAAACTTTTTTTTTTCCAAGGAAAAAAAGCGTAATTTCATTCATCTTTCGAGATCAAAATTACATTCTAAATGTTCACAAAAAAGTGCCTTCCGGTCGACCAAAAAATGGTTCCAAAGGAGAGATTGAAAGGTCTCCTGTTAGAGGATTTGTATAAGAGCATATGCATATGCTTTTTCAAGAGAATATGATCAATATCATAGTTCTGATCAGGTATCATCAAAAATAATATCATAAAATAAAGAGGAAAACTGTTTTACATAGACTGATTCCACATGCTACAGCCAAGCCATCTGAGTTATAAGATAGTAACAAGCATATGATGATGCAATTCAAAACAGATATGTGTGTATCCATAGTTCCTTACCATTTACAAAGTATAGTAAAAAGCATGATTTAATATCTGAGTCTATAACAGCTGCCGCAATTCATTCCAAAAAACTTGTCAAAATTAAAGAAGTTCTATGAACAACCTGTGATAAAAGGCCTGGATTCTGCCATTTACGGTTTCTTTCACCATCCAAATACCTTCTGCCAACCGGAGCCCTTCCTTGGAATCTTTTTCCGCTTCCTTGTTGTTTTCCCTGTATACATGCCTGGAAGTGAAAGAATCAAGATGTTGGAGAAGCTGTCGAATAGAATAAAGAACATGTGCTAATCTCAAGTGCCTGCACTCTTGGGTTTGGTTGATCTAGTTTATTACATTCATTGAGTCTCCCAGGAAATTTAGTTCAGTACACCCTTTTTCTAAGGCAAACATCAGAAGTAGTTTGAGGCTCATTAAATCAGCAAAATTATTGGTGCCTCCCCCAAGTCCCATAGACATGATGAAGAAATGGGACTCAGATAAGTAAAGAACAGCTCCTCCTCCACATAAATTGTTCTATGCTTCCCCATCAAAGAAATCCCACGGAGAGGATCTGTCGATTTCCACTGCTAAAAGCCTACGTTCCCTTGCATCCCTTATGTGGATAGGAAAGGAATTGTAGAACCCCAGAGCTAGAGCCCCTGTAATAGCTGGCGTACTTGGTAAATCCTTAAAGATTTCCTTATTACGTGCAAGTCATATCCCCCAGATGACCAACAGAGGTAAAATTTTAAGTTGTTTCTGTGGTGTCCTCCTCCACCAAGAGTCCCAAGCATTCCCAATTCTATCCCCTTCCCACAGGCAATTGGAACCAACCAGCGTAGAGACTTCCTTCCTAACTTCAATAGAGAAGCAACAAGATAAGAACAGGTGATAGTTGGTTTCCAGTTCTCTTTTACACAAGACACACCAGCCCGGCCCTTGAAAGGTTTGCTTCTTTAGCACGTCCCAAGTAGGTATTTTGTTATTTAGAACACACCACATAAACAACTTGGTTTTTGCTAGACACTTAAGCCTCCACAAAGGCTTCCACCACCAGGCTTCATCCCTTTGTTCCACCCCTGCACTTAAAAATAAATACCCAGCCTTTGGAGAATATGCCCCCCCGGGATCTGCATCCCAAACTAGAGAGTATTCTTGCTCTGAAAGTACAATATGAGCCCGGTCTAGCTCCCTAATGTATGTCTCCACAAATCTAGTTCCCCTTTCTCCCATCCCTAAAGAATTTTCCCTTCTCCAGAGTTGAGTCCATGGTTCATCAGGCCTTGGAATAGCTAGCTGGTTAAGAGTAGTAATCCCAAAATGGCCAAGTTCCTCAATAACATCAGGTGGAAGTAGGTGCTAATGTGTGCTGCCCAGCCATGGATCCCTACCAATCAGAACACTTTCCGCATTCTCAACATCCCAAGATAAATTATTTTCCATCAAAGAAAAAGAATTGACAATCACTTTCCAGATCACCGAACCACCAGAATGTGTTTTCCTGGGTTTTCTGATCCAGTCTAAGAGACTATCACTTGGGATATATTTTTGTTTTATCACCCGAGTCCACAAGCTGATAGTCTTCACCAGCCTCCAACCTCCCTTAGCAGCCAAAGCTTTTGAGAACAAAAAGATGTCCTTTAGACCCCAACCTTCGAGACCTTTTGGGGTTGCAATCCTTTTCCAATTAACCCAAGGTGTAGTCTGATCATCCTTTTTTCCACTCCATAAAAATATGAAGCAGATCCTCCTTATCCTTTCAAGAATCCCTTTCGGGATCTAGGAAAGTGACATCCAGTACACCAGAATAGCCTCCAAAACAGCTTTTACTAGGACTAATCTTCCTGCTCGAGAAAACCACTTGTGGCTCCAAACCATTAAGCGTTTTTCAACCTTCCCAACCAGCCAAAACCAATCCTGTTTCTGGTATAAATTTGCTTTCAGAGAGAAACCAAGGTATTTGAGACCTTCATCCAGTCCAACTGTGGTAATGGGAAAGTTCCTTGTAAGTTCGGCCTCCTCTTCCTTTCTCAGCAGATGAGTAGTGAATGAAGATTTACCAAAATTTATTTCCATACCTGTAGCTTTAGAGAAAAATTCCAAAATCTCCTGCAATACTCAAGTTTCTCCTCTTTCACCAAAGCAGAAGATCAGTACATCATCCACGAAGAGTAGATGAGTAATACAACAATTTGGAGCTAGTTTTATCCCTAAGAAACGACCTTTAGCTCTTGCTTCTCTTATATCCCTGCTAAGTCCCTCAACAACCAGAAGAAAAAGGAGCGGAGACAATGAGCACCCTTTTCTTAATCCTTGTTCAGCATGAAAAAAAGGAGAGGCCACTCCATTGATCAGCACCGAGAAAGAAACAGTAGTTATACAAGACATAACCCAATGTATAAAACTGATGCCGAAACCCAGATGGGTTAGAAGCAACCTTAAATAAATCCAACTAACTCTGTCATACGCCTTAGAGAGATCAATTTTGAGAATAGCCCCCTTCAGTATTCTGGTCTTTAAGCTATGAAGGACTTCCTGTGCTACCCCAATTGCCTCATGGATTTGTCTCCCTTCCAGGAAACCAAACTGCTCAGCAGAGACTTGTGCTGATAGGATAGCTTTCAGTCTCTAAGCGATTACTTTTGAGATAATCTTATATATACAATTGCATAGAGAGATTGGCTTGAAGTCATTAAGGGAAGTTGCATTGTCTGAATTTGGGATGAGAGCAATGAAAGTAGAGTTAAAGCTAGCCGGTATCCAGCCAGCCGACCTTGAATCTTCTATTACCTGCAAGAGATCCCTCCCCAGGATCTCAAAGAGCTCCAGAAAAAAATTCTATCGTCCATCCATCTGGCCCTGGGATTTTATCTTTCTGAAAACTGCCCAAAACCTCCTTGAGTTCTTCTTTTGAGACTTCCTTCATAAGATCCCTATTTCCTCCCTCATCCACAAATCGGGGAAACAGTAGTGCCATTCTAATTACCTCTTCTATGGATGCCTGCGGAGGAGCTTTGAACAAATGCTGAAAGTGGTTAACCCCGCATCTGGCCTTATCTTCAAAAGAAACATGAGGACCCTCCTCATCCTACAGACTCCAAATAGTGTTAGCCACCTTCCTACCTCTAGCATATGCATGAAAAAACTTAGTGTTATCATCCCCGCACTCCAACCAGATGGCCCTTCTCTTAAGTCTCCAAGCTTCCTCCTTTTCTAACAACAGAGTGTTACGTCTACCCTCCAACCTTGACAATGCCTCCTTGGACTCTTAAGATGAAAAACCACCTCCTTCTCCTTCGTAAATCAGCAGAAGTTCTGCTTCTACATTCTTCAGCTCAACTTCGTCTCTGTTTCTCTTTGCTACTGCCCATTCCTTAATTAACACTTTGAGTCTTTTAATGTTGTCTGCGAACTGGATGGTAGCCGATCTACCATTTTCCTCCCTGATAGGGTTCCAATGAGATAGGAAAATATTTTTGAAAGACTGATCATGAAGCCATGACTTATTGAATTTTAAAGGGCTTGGAGGATTGTTGGGCCCCTTTTTGATTTCAAGGAAAATGGGAAAATGGTCAGAAAGGCCTCCACTGCCCACCCATTGTCTTACTAAGAAGAATCTGTCCACCAGCTGCTCTGCTACCAAGAAACGATCAAATCGTTTCGCCACCCTAGAATCCCCACTCCGGTTGTTTCTCCAAGTTGGTTTTAGATTAACAGGCTCGATGTCCAGTAACCCCTTCTCCATCAATTTCTAAAAAAAATAGCCCGCCATAGAATCCACCTGGGCATGAGGCCCCCAAACCTCATTATGCCCCAACGAGAAATTTAAGTCTCCACCCAGCACAACCATGACTCCATTCAGCAATGGATTTTGAAAGAGAGAGTCCCAAAAAGGGGCTCTATTAATATATAGCCCATAGACATTGACCATAGAAAGGGAAATCCCCAACTCTTCAGAAAAAACTTCAATACCCAACATAGCCTCTGTGCCCCAGGAATTAATCAGTTTAACACAACAATTTTTCCAACCCACCGCCAGGCCCCCAGAACGTCCTCTTGCATCCACAATCACAAAAGACCACCTAGGTAACCAACTTTCCAGCCTCTCCTGGATCACCTCTCCTTCTCCTATAGTCTCTTGTAGTAAAATCACATCCGGATGTTCAAGAGTAAGCACCCTGATGAAGGATGATTTCTTACCAGGCCCAGCCAGCCCCCTGCAATTAAAAGACAGGACCTTCATAATCGGCCTTTCTTCTTGGACTTCTCTGCTCTAAGGGCCATTTCAATCGAAATTTGTTTTCCTCCCAAGAGATCCTCCTTGGCTCTGGATTGAGCCTTGAAAAGATTTGTCTTTCTACCCCGACCTCTTCTCACTGGAGAAGAATTTTTACCCAACCCAAGATAAGGCTTCCGACTAGATCTTAAAAAATATCCTGAATCCACAGAGTCTGAAGGGGAGGGGCAGGGCTCCTCTAGGTAAGTGACAAGGTCTGGTTCCCAGTCAATAGTGGGGAATTCAGCCATGACAGGTAGGGGATCTGGGTCAAAAGCAGTAGAATCAAGATCAGCATGAGTACCCACCCCCGGGTCAGCATTAGCAATGACATGGTGCACAGGGATAGACAAAGGGATTCCATTCTATCCCGAGAGGGAAAGCTTCCTCAGTCCTTATATCCAATCGTACCCAAGAAAGGAGACATTATTCAAAAACAAATTAACATTTGATAGAAGGGGAAGAGTGGATGTACTAGGACCAGAATGATCCCTTGGAGCTGGGCCAAGTAACGGTGGAGAGGCCTGAGCTGGCGTATCTTTAATTCCTTTGTCCACCATAACATCAGGAACAATCAACTCTTCTAAAGACGGGTCGCTACCCAGTTCATCCGCAGAGGTCTGGGCCTATCCAGAGGAAGATTCAAATTTCTGTGAAGGTCCTTTACGTGCAATCCTAGGACCTTTCCTTCTGCTACCATTCAGGGACCGCCCCGGCAGATTACATTCCGAAACCATATGCCCATAGACATGACAACGTCTACAGCGAAAGGGAACATTTTCGTAATCCAGGATTTGTGGGATGATCACCCTCCCTTAGATTAATATTAACCAAAATCTTGGCTACCTTCTTCTCCTTGGTTTCTACGAAGGAAATATCTGCCTCTAGGAAAGTCCCAAGAATATCTCCTATCCGTCTGAAGTGATACACATCCCAGAAGTGTAAAGGAAGTGTAGGAAATCTCATCCAAATAGGTAAAACATCCACCCTTTCTTTGCTGGCATCAAACAGAGGGCTCCAAGGTTTCAGAAGGACAGGGGAATGATCAATATGCCAACATTGGGACTGAATCCATCTTAGATCCTCCTCCTTCTCCAGATTGATAGCAAACCAGCCTCTATTCAGCATCTCCACCACCGGCACGTAACCAAGCTGTGTGCTCCATGACGCCGTAGCCCAATCCTGAATGGTGTTTTTCACAAAATTTCTTCCCAGGACTCTCCCAACCAAGGTACACTTCGCCATCTTCAGCACACTGTCCCAGGCTAGATCCTCATCGACTACATAGTTCTGGACTAGTTTCTTTTTTATCCAGTTCTTTCGTCTTCTCTTTGATGGACCACTATCCACTCTCCTCCCATCACATTCACCCGGATCTCCTAAACAATCACTAGAAAAGTCCCTTCTCAGCGACGAAAAACCTCTCTGTTCCGCTACAGCCAACGACACCCTCCACTCATCCTCCGAAGATTCTCTGCTCGAAACGTTTCCTTGCAAAACCTGTCCGGCCTCCCCTTCTGCTAGCACCTGTAAAACTCCCTTCACAGCCTCGTGCCCTTCCTGAATAACAGGTGCTGAAAACCCTAACTTCCGGGTGAAGAAAGCTCCCTTTTCCATCCAGCTCGAAGATCCCAGCAAAAATTATGGCCGCTGTGAAAATGACTCCACCTGTGGATCAACCGTTAACAGCTCCAGTGAAAGAACAAGGAAGTCAGATGGGGACGTAACGGCCTCCACTCCCATAAAACTGCCGGATCCCAAAACTTCCTGACCCGGTCTTGGGAAATCCACCAGCTGCTCCATAAAACTTCCACCTGGCACCTCCCAGATGTCAAAACTCTCCAACCTATCACTAGAATAATCTACCACATCCAGATCCTCCATTATTCCTAGGTTATAAATCATAATAGTCAATAAACCCTCTGGCAGCTTCAAAACCTGAAACCCCACCTCACCATCGTCACAGGTTGTAATCCGCCTATTCCAGCATTTTTCAACAGGAGTCAACCACGCAAATCATAGGCAAATACTGTCATGAGATAAGAGAACCACAAGGGCCAGGGCAGACCCCTAGCCAAAGCTAGAGGCCCTGTCCATCCGTACCTGCACTCCGAAACCCATCGCCATCACTGCTACTGAAACCCTACACCTCCATAAAGAACCAAACTTATAATATAGCATACCAATAATTAGACTACACCATGGAAATTACCAGGTATTAAAAGTACCTAAGGATACAAGTAAACAAATTTTTGGTAACAATATAAAAACAATGTGGTATTGCATTTTTACAATAATACATGTATTATGGTGATAACTTAGGAATCAAAGTTTATAACTTGATATCTAGCAGTGCAAAAAGATAAGCATAATTACATACAATCAACAAGTTGATAATCTTCATTACTAGTAAAGAAGAGTTGAAGTAGAGATATGTAATCTATTGGTAAATTTACCTTTGAAAATCATAGGAGTATATTCATGCATAAAAGCAGTACATTTGAGCATTAAACATGACAATAGCAGTAAGACCATGTTAAAAAAAAAAGTAATTGTATGTTAAGAGCTTGAGCTCTAAGCTTACTAGAAGAATCTATTTTTTTTAACTAAGTATGTTAAGGATAATAGCCTTTATGGCTAAACTATGAATACTATCTTAAAACCAAAACAACGAAAGAAATTACTTTACCTCATTAGAGTCTTTCTTTTAAATAATCAATTTAATTACTAGCATCTTAACATGCTACATAAATACTTCTCGCTATCATACAAAATAAACTTCTACTTGATCATTCACTTACCTGTTGAACCTGTAAGAACCAACAGTCCATCTAAGTTAGCAGAATGCTAACTAAGCCCCGAATTTCAAAGATAGCTTCTCACCTACTGGCCAAAAGTAAATTATTAGTACAGCTAGTAGCAATCTAAATGCAAGTCATTCTTATATAACTTATAAAAATTAAAGTTGTATTAGTTATTTGTATTTTGAAACTAATTATTACAAATTGTTAAACTGTTTCATTTTCCGCTAACCACTAGCAGTTACTAAACTGCATATTCAGACATTTTATGTTACTTTAAAATTTTTAAATTTTTATGAAATTTTGGGGTTATGACACTCTAACTGTCCCTTCTCTTGATTCAACTCTTCAATTGACAATTTCAAATTATCTCTTTTTGCCTCCAAAACCTGATGTATTTGCTAGAGTTTCCCAAAATCTACCAAGGTGGCCTCGAACTTTTTTTCTATATTGCTTGTGGATAGCACCAAAGCATCTTTTTCTGATTGTAGAGTCAGGCACTCTACTTTGAATACCTCCATTTCACTAATCATATCTCCATACTTTCTCTTTAAACTCTAACTTTCATTCCTTTCCTTTTTTAATGTCTCTTTTAACTATGTGACCTTCTTCTGGGACTACTCGAGATCCGTCATTATTATATCCACATTATCTTCAGTAGCCAGGGATATGGCTACACCATCCCTTTCCATTAATCGCGGATCTTTGTCGGTACCATGAACCACTACTTTCTCGGTCACCATCACTCCCGCCCTACCTCCAGTGTTCACCTTTTTCTTTGTTATTTTAACAATCCTCTTGTTGACCTTGTCATAGAAAATAGTATTTAAATAGGCAACTTCATCTTATTCAGTGGGAATAAAAGGAATAAACTCAATTCGTGATACTGACAATGGATCTCCTCCCGCTATGCTACTAAAGGGAGCCGATGGTCCTGATGGATCAGCACAAGGATGAGGTTTCTCTTGACTTGCATAGTTTTGTTCCTCTAGTGCCTTTTGTAACTCCTCGGCTGCTTTTTCTCTATCCTCCTTCTCTTTATCAGTTGCTTCTAATGTTAAATTCACACATTCCTTCTACCTTTTCTATACCTCTTCTTCTTCTCTTTTCTTCTCTTCTTCTTCAGCTGCTTTTCTTTTTCCTTCTTCTTCAGCTCTCAGCCACTCTTCTGCTTCTCGGGCCAATCTATGTGCCTCTTCTTTCCTTTCATTTGCAACCTCCTCTTCTTTCTTCTTTTGTTGCTTAGCAGCCTTCCCCTTTCTGTCAACAATACTCATCTTTTGTTTGAATATCCTTCTTAAAGTTGTCATGTTCTAAGCATTTCGAAAGACCTCTTCATCTTTATCCTAGAAATATGCATACTCAAAATGCACTCCAGCTACTGTGCAATAATCAACAACTTTATCCTCAGAGTCATTTCTATGGAAAATAATTTCACCGAAGTGAAAATACTCTAGTTCCTTAACAAATTCCGCTGCAGTTTTTACCATGGAAAATTTGTAACTCCCTATAAAAAAGGGGACTGCAAGATACACTTCCTTCTTCTGATCAAATAGGAAATTTCCCACTCCATCAATGTACAACTGTCTCACAAGCTCTTTATGGATCACATAGTCTGTAGCATATCTAGGTTGAAGGGAAGGAGCCCTTGAACCACCATACATTCTTAAATACAAACCTTCTTCTATCAAATAATAGTTCCTGTTATTTTGCACAACTTTCAGAGCTTCCTCTGACATACAATTACACTCAACCAGGAAAATCAATGTGTACAATGGCATAATAAAATCCTCACAAATATTCTTGTAGTGACTATAATACTTGTGAGCCCAAAATAACTAGTAGGAAGCATATACAGGGGATCGGTCTGTATCCCATTGGAATTTCAATGTTGGGAATGGATGAGTACATAAAATACAATCGATCAAGATTGAACTCATGTAAAAATCTGTTTTATTCTGGTAAACTCCTCCTAATGATGCACCTATGCAGGCTGACAAGTTGTTGGACACTATATTGTCCCAATTAAAGATTGTACCTTGGGTGGCTACAAAAATATCACTGGTACCCAACCTATTTTAAAGTTCTTCCCATTAGCCCTCCTGAAAATTATGTTTAATATCAATGCAAGTAACCTGTATGGAGTGCGTAGGGTTGATGTTTTGTACTCTCCTGAAGGCCTCGTACGGAAGTTTTTACCTAGGATCATCATTTTTTTAACTATTTCCACCATATCTAGGTTGAGATATTTCAACCAAATCTCAGTCAAATAGGTTTGTCGTATTGGAAACTTATAGTCCATGGCTACATAAGCTGGGCTATATGGAGCATAACCCCAGGGCTCCTCAGTGTTGGCCAGTATCATCCTCATTACATCTGCCCTTGGAAAAATCCATCCTATCACCTCTGAACAGGGGAAAGTTCATGTTTGGTAGCCACCTTCATAATGGTTGATCTCTTGATGTTGGCATAGATAGGAATATCTTCGAACCCGGTCTCTGGAACACTCTGGTTTGAGATCATTTTGTATATCTCTTCCCATTTATACTCCAAATCAATTCTAGTAAATGCTTTAATATCTTCATAAATAACCTCAACTCTAATTATTATCCCTACTTCTGGTTCCTCCTCAGTTTCCTGAGCCTTCTTTTTCTACTTTCACGGCATATTGTTGTGTTGATGATTAGCTTGTATTGATCATGCAAAATGTCTTTAGTCCACTTACTCATGGAAAACTATGTATTGAAAGCAACAACAAATTAACTAGAACATTACCATCTTATCAATATGCATTCTAAAAATATTTTTATCAAACAAATGGGCCTTTTGTATGTGAAACTTTAAAAAACCAGGAAACTTGCTAAAACCTATCTGACCCAAATCAGCAAAAGAATTATGCTTAGGCAAACTCTATATCCTCACAACACCCTTATGTCTACGGGAAGAAATCTCGATTGAGGGAAAATCCTTGAAAACAGCAGACCGCTAAAACCCCAAACCCCCTCTATACCATTGAAAACTCCTCCTACATCCCATGGAAACCTACCGCTACTCAAACAATGGCTGGGTAGCCCGTGGTTTAAAATGGCGCAGGAAAGAAGGGAGTAGTGCAAATGGCGAAATGCTCATCTGCACCCTGCCCTTGTTTTCCCAACAACTATCAAAGAGGCACTCATGGCCAGCTAAAACAAAGACCAAAACTGGTGAGAAAAAGGGGCCAACTGAGTGAAATGGCGTTCACAAATAGGCAGGGCAAGCCCTACATAAAGAAAAACCACCACTTCTCTCTACAAAACCCCCGCAGGAAAATAAAATACCTAACCTTATCACAATACACAGGTAAAACAAAACGATGCTGAGCAAAAGGTTTAAGGCAGATCCTACCTGGAAAAAAATCCATGGATGATCTGGAAAGAAATGATCTCCACGAGTACATGAATCGTTCAGACAATTGACAGTTGCACGGTTCCAAATGGGCAACAGACAATGACCTAAACAACAACCCTTATGGCCTTATAAGCTTGACCATGAGAGGGAGAGGTTAAACGGGAGGGAAAGAAAAGTGTTAAGTCAACATCAGACGAGGACTCGTGAGAAGACCTGAAACATCGGATTGATTCGATAGATCATATCCAGGATATCGGATGGAAAACAATGAATCGTCTGAAACCATTATCGAAATTCAAAATCACTAACACGCCCTGGTAACAACGACGACTATGGGAATGCATTGAAGGGATTTGGCATTGCACCTCTATAACATCATCCATCGAAACAACTAACCCTCGGTTCACTCCAAAGGACACAGCAGATACGATGGGAATCCCAAACTCAATCAGATATCAGAAGACAACAAATGAATGGAGACTCGGTTTATCGGAACTACTCTGGACTAAGTTTCTAGTTGATTGGAAAACAACTTTCGATACAAAATGATAAATGAAATCTCGGATATATTGGATAAAAACATCGGAATGCTCCCGATGGGCATATCAGGGGGCTAGTCAACTATGTATCGGATGCATCGGAAACATAGTCAACTATGCATCCGATATAAGCAAACAAGCCTTCAAATTCTTTCAAAAATCAAATCATGGAAATTTTTTTGGTGAGGTCATGAAACTCCTTAGGCCTTCTAAATACTAAAAAGATAAGGGGGGACCCTAAAATTAAAATTTTTGGGGAAAAATAGTTGCAGCTGCAACAATTCGAGACTACCTGGCAGACACAGATCTCTGAACAACTTATCCTTTCAGACAACAGAATTCTTTGATAGTATCACTTTATTAGATTTATTTAAGGTATCTATATTTCTAGAATACAAGATTTATGAACTTTAAACATTGATGATAGTCCAAATTGAAGAAAGGGAAACCATTATTTCATAGTCTCGATACTCTTTTGAGGCCTAAGATATGAAGTTTATTTTACCTCTTCCTTTGGATCACTTCCAACTTAGACACCACAGGATTATAACAGATGGTAAATAGATATATCCGTTTGTTCCTCTTTCCCATGCCAATTTGCATTCTTTTGATGCTTCCAGACTTTTGTCCTTTTGAGTCCTCCCTAATTTATTTCTTTATGAATTTTAGTTCAGGCCACTCTATCCATAGTGTCCTTTTGTGTGAGAGATATTTTGATTTCATCTCACGGAGGGAGAAGAACTTTTAGCAATCTTATTCAAATTGATTTTGTTCAATATGTGTTTTGATATACATTTGCTTCTTGGGAGATTTTGACTTTTGTTAGCCTTTTGGATTTCGTTTGTGGCATGAGATCATTTAAATATAATACAAATCTTTACCTTGCTTCCTTTCCATGGGTCTTTTGCTGTTAACCCCCTAGGATAGTGTTTAGTGTGAAATGAATGGAGCCTAAAATAGTATTCTAGACTTTTTTGTCCTTAGTTATTTATAGGGGTTAAGCAGGACTTCAATGTTTTCATGATCTTATTAGACAGTCTGCTAACCTTAAAGAATATTTAAACATTATGTATGTGTAAATTGTAAGCAGTATTTGTTCAAAATATTTTTGTAGCCTTACCAGAACTCTGATGAACTCCAAAACCAAGAGTTGTGTTGATTTATTGAAACATAAGCAAACCAAAAATTACAAGCAATCAAACTTTGAGCAAGTAAAATGTAAATCAACTAAAGCAAAGCAAAGCAAAAATAAATCAAGCCATTTATTTATGTACAAGGGGAAAAAATCAAAACCTTAAGAAAAATATGGCATGAGAACTACACCATTTACTGGTAAGTTCTCCTCCCACCTTGTAAATCTCTCAATTTGTAAGTTAAGGGGCCTATCTTCTTTGCAATCTGAAAAGGGCCTATCCATAGTTTCTGAAATTTAGTGTGCTTTTCCTTCTCATGATGTGGGTGATCCCACTTAAGAACTAAATCACCTACCTCGAACTCCCTTTTCCCGGCTTTGTGCTTGTCAAACCATCTCTTCACCATCTCCTGTTGATGTTTGAACCTCTCTCTTACTTTGGACCTAGACTCCTGTAACTTTGGCCAATTGTGAATTCGTATTTGTAGATTTCATTATCAGTACCTCTAGAGTATTGGGCTAGTTTAGAGGATGGAAGCAGAATATTAAGAGGTAGGATAGCTTCTTTCCCATAAACAAGAGTGTAGGGTGACACCCCTAAGGAGTTCTTGGGTGTGAATCTATCATCCCAGAGTGAATTAGGAAAAGCTACATGTTAGCTCCTTTGATTTTATATAACTTTTTTCTTTAAAATTCTAATCAATTTTTTATTGGTGGACTCTGCCAAACCATTGTTAGAAAACAGGACCGCAAATCAATAACAGATATACAGTTAAATCAATAAACAAGATGCAAAACACATTAAAACATTACAGAGAAACACAGATATAACGTGGTTCACCCAAATGATGGGCTACATCCACAAATAAATTGCTAGTCCTTTTATTACAGTCCGAAAAGATGAAGGGATACACCCTTCATCAAAACCGCTGCATTTCCTCTTCACGCTCTCACAGTCTCTCTTCTAATACAATACAATGCCATACACGATCATTTTACAATGATTTCTTTTATAGGGGAAATACAATGGGAAAATTATAGGGTTAACCCAATACCATGGGTCCACAATACTGTTGGCCAGCACACATCCCAAAACATTTTCTCGGGGGCTCCACCACCGAACCCCAAGGCAGGGGGAATGAGTGTACAATACTCCTGGGTTACAATTACAACTGAATAATATCTCTGGATCTGGAATATTAGGCTCCACAACCAACAACCATTTCCTTGCAGATAGTAGTTTACGGAATAGTGTAGCTTAATTCCCTTTTCAATAGCAAATGCAATCAATTTAATAGATGAAAAATATGAAGCATTATAAAAAACTAGGGAAATTGGAACCCCAAACCTGGTCATAATATGATCTTGAAAAAAGTCCATAACTGCATCTTCATTTAATTTGTGTAACGGGATGGATTCTACCTATATGGTGAAATAATCGGTTGCCGTTAGGATGTACTTATGTTGCAATGAATAATTTGGATTGATATCTCCAATAATGTCAATCCCCCATTGCTCGAATGGTTCTGAGATAAAAACTGGTTTCAATGGTCCTGCATCCTTGGCTTGTCTCCCATCGTTCCTTTGGCAAGTATCACACTTCCTAACATGAGCATGAGCATATTTAAATGAAGTCGGCCAATAGTACCCAGCTCTCAAAATCTTGTGTGATGTTGTATCTCCCGAGAAATGACCTCCAGTAGGTCCATCATGTAGTTCTGCTACAACCTTATTGGCATCTTCAAGTTCCAAGAATCTAAGAAAGAATTCATCATAGTTCTTTCTAAACAACACTCCATCAAAAATCTGATATAAGGCTAATTTCAAATGTAATGCTCTCCTTTTCTTGGGATTCCAATGTTCCAACAAATATCCTTCTTGAAGATAATGAATTAAATCTCTATACCAAGATTCTGGACTTGTGAATAGAGGACACACATCCACCATGTGTAATTCAGCTTCATTATCCCAACTGTTATCTTCATTGTTTTGACTTTTAGCCATTAGTTTACAAAGTCCTTGTCCTTTAATTATGGTTTCTAGTTTAAATTCTAGGTCATACTCTTGCAAGGCAGTCACCCATTTACCTCTTCTTTCTCCCAATTCCTTTTGTCACAAAAAGAGATCGTACTGCTGGGTGCGAGACTATTACGTTGGTGCGGTTCTTAATTATATATGGCCCTAATTGCTTCATCGCTTAAAAACTGCATAGGATTGCTTATCAACTGTGGGATAGTTCAATTCAGCCCCTTGCAGACCAGTGCTCATAAATGATATGGGGTATTCATCTCCCCCTTCTCCTTTCTGTGTAAGCACTGCTGCTAATGAATCATCCGAAGCAAAAGTGTATAAGATAAAATCGTTTTCAAAGTTACGACTTTTAAGTGATGGTGCATGAGCTATGGAAATTTTAATCTTGTGAAATGCACCCTTCTCTAAATTAGTCCACTTGAATTGGATACTTTGCTTCACCATTTGTTGCAAAGGTTTGACGATTTGAGCAAAGTCTGTCACAAACCTTCGCATGAAATTAATTATCCACATAAAAGATTTCATACCTTTTTTATTATGGGGTAAAGGGATTTGTTCTATTGCTTTAATTCTCTCTGGGTCTATTGAGATCTCTTTTTTAGAAATAACATGACCCAATAGCTTTCCTTCAGTAACAACGAAAACGCATTTCTTAGGATTTAAAGAAATGTCATATTTTCTACAACGTTCGAAAACCTATTTCAAATGAAATGTGTGCTCTTATCTCTTCTTGAAAACATCGTAACATCATCTAAATAGACCACAACACTATGACCAATCAAGACACAGAAAGCTATATCCATAGCCCTTTAAAAAGTTTCTCCAGCATTAATGAGTCCAAAGGGCATCCTCCTATGTGCAAAAGTCCCCCACTTGGTTTATAAAGTGGTCTTGAGCCTGTATTCTTCTGCTACTAGAACTTGGTTATAGCCTGAGAATCCATCTACCAGAGAAAACAGTTCAGAACCTGAGCCCATTTGTAGTATTTGTTCCATGGGAGGGACAGGGAAATTATCTTTATCTGATGCACAATTTAGATTTATGAAATCAATGCAAAGTCTGATCTCTCTAGAATGTTTCCGTACCAGTACCAAGTTTGAGACCCATTATGAATGTCTGACTTTAAATATGATTTTAGCATCTAGCATCTTTTTCACTTCGATTTCAATTAAGGGCTCTAGTTTGGGATGCATCTTTCTCAGAGGTTGCTGATAAGGTTTGACTCCAACTTTGATTGGAATAACATGTTGTATAATTTTGGTGTCATAAGTTTTTAGGTCCTTGTAGGTCCAAGAAAATACATCTTTGTATTGTTTGAATAAACTGATGAATTTACTCCTCTCACTAGGTGAACAACACTTCCCCAAATTCACATATTTGGGTTCATCCTCTGTCCCTAGATTTATCAGCTCAAATTGTAAAGATGAGCTATGTGTCTTGACATTCACTGGATTTCTGAACTTGTTGTCTAAATCAAACATCTGTTCCAAAGTTCTGACTCCTTTTAGAATGAAATTTCTATTATGTAGGTATGCTTGATATTATTCATCATTTATTATGGCTCCTTTAAATGTATGATTATTCATTAAACATTCCAATATTTGTTGATCATCATCAAACACCCTCAGATTGTTGATGTTGTCTGGAATCGAAGGCTTGAAAAGCAATTCAATCAAACATATGTTCTTTGTAGGTACCAACCTTGCAGGTGATGTAGCTAACAAGTCAGTTGCTGCATTTTTTGCTCGAAGTGGGTGGAATTTTTGAAATTTGAAAATTTTTGCTCTTCTTCAATAATTTGAATTTTTTGTCAGCTGCTTCTGTCCACTTGAAAGGTTTTCTACTTCCCCTGAATGTGTCCATTATATGTGCACAAATTTGATTAAAATTCTTAATGAATTTTCTATAAAAACTTGCAAGTCCATGAAAACTCCTTACCTCAAGTGCCCTTCTTGGAATTGGCCAACTTAAAATTGCTTGCACCTTATCAGAATCCATATTCAACCCTTCTTCGGAAACCACGAATCCATATTCAACCCTTCTCCTTTTGTAGGGTTTCCAACACCAATTTAAGATGTTTCAAATGTTCTTCTTTATTCTGACTAAAGATCATAATATCATCCAGATAAACTATCACAAATTTTCCAGTGTATTCTTTCAAGACCTCGTTCATCAATCTCATAAAAGTACTAGGTGCATTAGTAATCCCAAGTGGCATTACTAACCATTCATAGAATCCATTATTAGTCTTGAATGCAGTATTCCATTGATCCCCTTCTCTTATTTTTATTTGATGATAACTAATTTTCAAATCTATCTTTGAAAAATAATTTGAACCACTTAAACAATCCTTATCCATCAAATGATCAATACGAGGTAAAGGAAATCTATACCTAATAGTGATCTTATTAAATGTTCTGGAGTCAGTACACATTCTCCATCCACTATCCTTCTTTGGGCTAAGCACAGTGGGTACTGCACAAGGACTCAAACTATATTTCACCAAACCTTTATCTAACAGCTCTTGTACTTGTTCTTTTATCTTTTCATTCTCTTGAGGAGTTAGTTTGTAAGATTCCTTATTAGGTAAACTCGAACCACGTATTAAGTTAATGCGATGACTAATACTTCTCACAGAAGGTAAAACATTTGGTAACTCATCCACAATAATATCATCATATTCATCAAGAAAGGTTCTAAATTTAGTAGGAAAATCATCTAAATTTGTAGAAGTTGATATTACCTTTGGTTTACCAATAAGGAAAAAATGTAGCTCATCCTCCTTCTTGACCTCTTGTAATAGTTATTTCTCGGTCATCAGCAAAATATTCGACCATGAACCTTCTT
>LPNX010052530.1:33710-56158 GCA_001517045.1 Pseudotsuga menziesii
CAATCCCTAGTAGTGTGGGATAGGATCCTCCTCCATCAATGAATTCGATTACATCGAAATCAGCACAATCCCTCATACCTTCAACACATACGACCAAATTCGACACACGACTGATTGGTTGGACTTTATCTTGATTAGCCAATCTCAACTGCACTGGGGACTAGCTAAGTGTTGGCTCCACCATATTATGCCACATCTATGTTTTTAGGATATTTACATCTCACCCAAGATCTAGAGTAACTGAATCAACTTCATAGTCCCCAATATGGATGCTCGTTCGCATTTCCTTGCCCATCTTTTTCTTCTATAAGGAATTCATGGCAAAGTCCTGCAACTTTCTATCCGGATGGTGCAACAACTTCTCGACCTCAACCAGAGCATCAGGATCTCTTTTCATGGATAAAAAGCTCTCAAAGAAATTTTGTAAGGTACCATACTGCCACGATGGTCCAGCCTCTAACGAAGAATCAAAAGCAAAAGGAATGCCAAAAATAGGTGTCTTACCAAGATTTCTTCTGATCTCCTTGCGATCCTCGAAAGAGGTATCTCTCTCAGTCGCATATGGAACTGTACGTTCCTCTTGCCATCCAGTCAAACTTATGGACATGGTCCATTGTCTCCAGTCGTCGTGCCTCCTCAAGTGACAATCCCAACATCAACATCCTTTGTTCGCGGTTCTGCTAGAATTGTCGCAACTGTTGACCCTTGATTTTGATTCTGTGGCGGAGCCTGGTTCAGAGGTGGATTCTAGTTCATAGATGGATTCATAGGCTGATTTACATTATGATTTTCTACTGGAATTTGGGGCTGACCCTGACTCTACAGTTGCTACTAGTTCTGAATCTGATTCTGGGCCTGGAATTGGTTCTGATTTTGCAATAGAGGAACATTTACGGCCTGCCGTTTCGCAATCAGCTGAGGGAAATTATCAATAGTATGATCGCTTACCATGTAGTATACACACTACAGATGAGGAAAATCCCTCTGATAGTGCTCCAATGTCCCACAGTTGTAACACTATATTGAGGCACAATCCCATCCTCCTCCTCAGCCGAAACCTCCTCTTCCCCTAAATCCTCCATGGAATCCTCCTTGCTATTGGTACTGTGGTTGAGTTACTTGCTGTTGATACTAGGGTTGGGACACCTGCTGCTGTGGGGGATTCAGTTGCTACTGAGCATAATGTGCTCCTTGGACATACTGTGGTTGCGACAGAGCCATCGACATCTGTGTTCATGGCGCAAACTGTGGCTACGGCACAAACTGCGACTATGATATAAGCTGCAGCTATGATGGAATAAACTACATCTGTGTTGGAGACATATACTAGACTTGAGGTGGAAGCTGCACCACCTGCAGTTGTATATGTTGCACCATGCGAGGATCTTCACCTTTCATGAAATATGAATCGTATGTCCACTCTTGAAGTAGATTATAACCTTGACAGTCCTTATCCTCGTGCCCAACTGAGTGACAAAAGGTGCAATATAATCTTGTTGGATTTGTAACCATTTTCTACATGAAGGTACATTCTTCATGTCGATTCTCATATACTTGACATATGCGACACCACGACACGCCACTGCAACTTAGCGTATTTGGTGCTCCTGAGAGTAGATAATTTTGGAAGGTAGGACAAGTATCTTTGTTGTTTCCACCCACATGACACCGAGTTCACCATAGGTCATCCTGTTCCTCTTTCATCCTCTTGATGTCCTATAACTGAAGCGTTAGGTTTTCCAATTGTGCCTGGATTTGGTTCATGTCAACAATAGTTTCCCTGACAGGTGAAGCCTCCAGCTTCATCGCAATTTCTAGAGCCTCACTTTGTGTCACGATCCTTTGCTGTATCAATGGATGTCGTATATGAGGGACCAACACCATGATGAACCATTCTTTGTGTTAGATGTCACTCATATCAAAGCTGACCCATGCCATCAATGTCTTAAATCTCTTGTCAAAGTCCAAAACCATCTCATTAGGGAATTGTTTAATTTCCTCCAGCTCCATAATGTATTGTGCTTCAGTTTTAGTTTCTTGAATTCTTCAATCAATCCCTTCCGAATCTCATCCAAAGTCTTCACTGTGGTCCCTTGCGGAACCTGTATGAATCTCATATACCAATCGAGTGCACAACCTCAAAGGGTGTTTGCTAATTGGAATTTCTTTACATCATCATCTATAGTCTATCTGGTAGTCCAAGTTGCCTCAGATAAGAACCAATATTGATATGGGTCATCAATGTCGTTTCCATGGAACAAAGGTAGCTTCATATCATCTTCCGCCATCCTATACCTTCTTCATGTAGATGCTACTTTACTACTGGATGTTTCTTGGCACATCAGACATGTCGATGTAGATTATGGATATCTTCCTAAGGGTGGAGTAGTGCATGGAGGTGTGGACATGTTGCTACCAGTGTTTGAAATTGCTTCTACCATAGGAATAGCCTGGGTTTTCTTGTCCTCTTCATCACTGTAGGGTCTCTTTGTTCCCCATGGTTATCCTTCACGAACTTTTGTTCTAATTGCAATAGGACCTTCCCCTATCCTCTTCCTCTTCTCTACTCAGAACCTTGCTCCTCCTCTTGTACAACCACTCTATTCCTTGGATGCCCTCACAGTCTCGTTGAAACTTACACCCATCTACCCCTTATCTTTCCATTCATTGCCCCCCCTCTATCATGGTGTTCACATTCTCTGCACACCATAGTTTTACTACTCGAGGTGCATTTTTAGTATTCCCTTTTTCACAAACAAGCATCTTAATTGACAATTGCAGAGACAGTAAGAACCTACCTCGTGGTCGATTGAAGAATTCTTGTTCTTCTTCACTGTAGGACTTGTTGATATCAATCACAAAATTAGTGATTTATCCTTCCATAATACTATCCAACCAAAATTCAACAGCCCACGATTCTTTTTTGTCGGTTTCGTGTAGTTCTCGAATTAGCTCGAGGGTCTAGGATGTTGGTTCTCCTCCTTGGAAGTTGCGCTTCTTGTAGGTGAATTGCGCTAGCCACTCATATAGTATGATGGGAAACTCACATAAAAATGATTCATGAGGGTCGTTGTGTATGTACCTTTCCAACCATTCATTTTTTTTCAACCTTAGGTTCTGGTTCTCAACTTCAGAGAATTCTCACAGTCTTAGGTCAAACCAATATTCATTCTCTGGTTTTGTCGGATGCCACAACATATCCTCCTCTTAGTCTCAATGAGGTCCTGAAAACACAACCATTTGTTGGCACAAACCACCCAACAAATCCTTGTTGACAGGGGTTCCCACTATGTCGACACTCAACCTGCGCCATCTCCCTAAGCACTAGCCCAGACAGGTTTTACCCTGCCCAGCAACACCCACGGAGCGGATGAAGTCTCACCTGAGATGTTCAAGGGAGAGTTGGCAGAACCACATTTTCGTAGTAAGGAGGAGGATCTATGGAAGCATCGGTTCATCAGCTTAGCTATCATATCTAACATGACCATTCATCATACATCTCATCATTCATAACAGATCTATCATTTCAATCACAGATCTAACAAATTGCATCATCCATTTATTCATCATAGTGGTATCACATTATTCATTCATAAAATAGAATCACTAGACATTCTTCATTGACATTGCAGCACATAAAAATAGAAAAAGAAAAAATACAATAGTGATTAAGCTCATCATCCATCGTATCATATTACTTTATACGCAACAGATCCATAACAACAGCTGTCTTTCTCCACGGTGAGAGAAAGATCGACCAACAAGATCGCATACCTATACAATATGATGTACATGCATACCATAGTTTGATGATTCTCTCCTATGCATTATGATGTATACTTGATGTTGATGATGCATACACGGTTCCCACTGAGATGATGATGATGCATATTTGATGATGATGATGCATACCCTATGGCGATGATGCATACCTATGATGATGATGCATGACGATGCATGCCTTATGCTTAATGAAAGTAGACTAAAATCACTTGTTCAGTAATTGTGTATCTTTAGAGGAAATTTCAACTCAAAATGGGCCTCCTAAAAGAATTAATAAAATAATAGTTAAAATAATAAAATAATATTTATTAATTTTGGAGGAAGAAAAGAAAAAAAAAATTGTTTGTATTTTGGACATATATCCTCGTGTTTTTACTCAAATTTTGATCAGGAGGGCTCGTTGGATGTAGAATTAAATTATGCATCCAACGAGTACCCACTCGGCATACTTTTGATGGACCCCTCTACCCCAAAAATAAGAAATACCTAAAAAAACGTGATGATGACCCGTGTTTTTACTCAAATTTCGATCGGAGAGCTCGTTGGATGCGAAATTAAATTCCACATCCAACGAGTACCCACTCAGCATATTTTTGATGGACACCGCTACCCCAAAAACAAGAAATACTTTTTTTTTATGATACCTATCCCTAAATTTATATTAAAAAAGTGTTTATGACCTATACGGTATTTCAAATTTAAATCAATTTCATCAGATAACACATGATGACATGGAATTTGAATTAGAGTTAAAAGGCCCTTTTTGAGTTGAAATTTCCTCTAATGGATGAGGTGTACAATAATGTACATGAGCAGTAGTGATGAGTAGTAGAGATGAGCAGCAGTGATGAGTAGTAGAGATGAGAAGCAGTGATGAGCAGCAGATATGAGAAGCAATGATGAACGGTAGTGATGAGAAACAATGAGGAGCAACAAAAATGAGAAGTAATGATGAGTGACAGTGATGAGCAATAGAGATGAGCAGCAGAGATGAGAAACAATGATGAGAAGCAGTGATGAGTAGATTGACCAGCATAGTGATGAGAAGATATTGATGTGCAGAGAAAAGGTTGGTTGTGCAATAGATCCATATGATTTCTTACAAGATGTTGGCACAAACCACCCAAGAAAGCCCTATTGATAGGGGTTCCTACTCTGTCGACACTCAACCTGCACAATCTCCCTTAGCACCAGCCTAGATAGGTTTTACCCTACCCGGTAACACCCATGAAGAAGATGAAGTCTCACCTGAGATGTTCAAGGGAGAGATGTCAGAACCACGTTTCTGTAGTAAGTAGGAGGATTTCTGGCAGCGTCGGTTCATCAGCTTAGCTATTAGATCTAATATGACCATTCATTAGACGTCACATAATTCATAAAAAAATATATCATTTCAACCGCAGATCTAACATATTGCATCATCTATTTATTCATCATAGCAACATCGCATTATTCATTCATAAAACATAATCATCAGACATTCTTCATTGACATCGTAGCACATAAAAACAGAAAAATACAAAAGACAATAGTGATTTAGCTCAACATACATCGTATCATATTACTTTCTGTGTAACAGATCCAAAACAAGAGATTTCTTTCTCCACAATGAGAGAAAGATCGACCAACAAGATCACATACAGATAACACAAGTTTCAATCTCTCTCTTGCTCTCTCGCACAACTTCTCACAATTTGTTCAACGTTTTCGACTTGTTTTTCATTTGCAATTCTAACTCTATATATAGGCTTGTGCCTTTACATTCATGGTCCACTTCTAACTAACTCCCAACTAATTTAACCACTAATGATCGATATCCACAAAATGTGGTCAACCGATACAAAAAGATGCATAAAATATTCAAAAATAGTTTGTTTTCCACCCATCGCGCTATCTTTTCCTTGGGCGGTGTCGCGTGAGATTGTGCAACCTTAGCGGTGTTGCGCAACTCACTTACCCCAAAACCCCTGCCAACATAAGAAGAATATTTCACTTGAGTATTGGACTCCTCAAACCCTTCTTAGTTGGAGCTAAGAAAACCAGTTTCAATCCTACTATGAGAGTTGGTGCTCTTTTCATCAGTTGGAGAAGATTGTAATCGAGAAGATTGTTATATTCCATGTACAATAATTAAATATCAAAATTCCATATATTCTTGTGTCTTATTTGATGTGATGTTGTGCTTATGAGTCATGATGAATTTGATTATGCAATTGATGACGTAATGATTGATATTCTCCGATTTATTAAAATAAGGTAAAAATGTTAAAATTGATCACTACTGATTCACCCCCCCCTCTTAGTGTAGCCATTGTGTCCAACAATTGGTATCATAGGCAACCTTCGTGACAAGCTAGCAAGCTTGAAGGAGATCCATGGAGACATAATGGAAGAAAAAGAAGAGCAATCAATAAATGATGTTCCTGTACTTGATACGACAAATTATTTCAGTTGCAGGAGAAAAATGAAGCTGGCTTATCTGAAGAAATTTGATGTTTGGGAGATTTTGACCAATCCACCTGCTCCATCAAACAAGAAGGGAAAATCATCTGCATAGAAGGAATCAAAGAAGGCCAATACTACAGCCTTGAATTTCCTCATGGATTGACTGCCCAGCTCAGTGAAGGAAAGTGTAGGGGAGTACACTTCAGCCAAAGACCTATGGTTCAAATTAGAGAGAGAATTCGAAGGAAAGACCAGAACCTAAAAAGACAGATATGGAATTAGAAGACAAGCCCCTAGAAGAAGTTAATAAAGAAAATGAGAAGCAAGAAGAGGACTCCAATAAAGGTATGGATTCTTGTTATTGTAATGATAAATTGTGTGATGAAATTGAAAAGGTTCTTGCAGATGATGATGAAGGGCTATCAAAGGATGCACATGAGATACATCCACCTTGTTGAATTTTGATCTTAGAGCCAATTGGTTCCTAAACACAGTAAATATGAAGCAAAGTGACTTCACGAAGTTCAAAAATAAAATATTGGGCTCCTTGAATGAATATCAGGAGAATACCATGATAAAGAAAGTGTTGCTTATGAAGCTCAAAAACAAGAACAAATAATTGTGGGATCAAATGAAAGACAAGGATGCTGAATTTGAACAAATAAATACTAAATTGGTCAGTCAAAAGGAAGAACCAGAAGATTATGTTGAATAACTTAAAGAGACTAGAGAGGTCAATCATGATCTGACGACTCATCTGGAGGAAGCCAAGAGGATAGAAGAAGTTCTAAAGATTCAACTGGAAGAAAAGGAGGAGACTATCCAGAAGATGGAAATGGAGGTAGTTGGGATCGGGAATAAATGTGAGAAGAATGAAGCTTCTGTCAAGTTCAAGGACAGTTCAATTGTAGTAGATAAGATCTTGGATTACTAGAGATATCCACTTAACAAAATTTGTCTTGGTTACAAGAAGGACAAGGAAAAATATGAATATGACACTTGGTATCTGAAGACTCCAGAAGCAATTCCATCAACGTCCAAAGATGCTCCCCATGGACCTGGACATGAAAACAAAGACCTTAGTGGTTCAAGAATGCATCAAAAAGTGATACATATTCCTCAAGGAAAGTTCAGAAAAGAAACAAATCCAATATGGAACCAAAGTCCCAGGTATGAAAGTGGATTCAATGGTTATTGATATTTTTATTCTAACCTTGGTCATAAAGCTATGGATTGTAGACTCTATGGAATAAGAAGTGGTGGAACACCTAATGACTCAGTTAGATGTTGGACATGTTTCTGCCACATGTCACACATTGAGATGCTACACATGCAGTGGGTTTGGTCACAAATCCCAAGAATGTGCAAGTCAAAGAAGTTAACCAAGGAGTCCTTCATACACATCAACAAGAAGATTTGAAGATCAGAAGAAAAAGACCTATAGTTATGGACACTCTTTGGCATGGAGAAATAAAGTTGATCAAAGAAGTGTTGAATGTTCCAATAGCTCAGTCAGGTGTTGGACATGCCAATGTTGGTCACATTGCTGCACATTGTCATACAATGAGGATTTATAGTTGCAGTGGACTTGGGGAAAAACATAAAGATTGTTGGAGTACACAGAAACAACCCTTGAGAAGTTTCCCATACAACTCATCCAGGAAAGGTAGTATAGATGAAGAGACAAATGATAAAAGGACAAATTCCAAGAAGCAAGTATGGATGAAGAAGACTGAGAAGTTGCAGATAGGAGAGGTTGATTAGACCAGGTAGGATGGATTCCATATGGCAAGCCAAGTGTAAGTTCTCTCAAATAACTTAGTACACCTTGAGTTTGTGAGGTTGGAGGATGAACTAAAAGGAGAAAGAATGGTTACTCCAGGTATACATACAGCTCCTAGGATTGTACATATTGACAGGGGGATCAATGATCAGTTATCAATGGTTTTAGATGTAGATATATGGTCACCCTTTGCCATTGCTGCCAAAGGGGGAGAGATGAAGACAAAAGGGGAGCATGCTCATAATGGAAGCATGAGTTGTTGTCGTCAATAAAAAAGGGGGATATTATTGATGAAATTGTCATTGATCCCAACATGGACTTACAGTGGCCCCACAGATTGTCATTGATGCCACCAAGTCCCACTTGTAGTGCCTTCGAGCTGTTACAGAGTGGCTTTGTGACTTGAAGCACCTTGTACCCAGTTAAAAAGGTCCTTGTACCCATAAGGATGGATGTTGGAGCCACCACCTTGTTGAATATTTTGAAGACCTTTTTGATGGTGTTGAAGACCCTGGATATGGTCATGAAGCCTTGATGGATGATGGAGAACAAGTAGATGGGTTGGAGAAGCATTAATGACCCATTCTATGGTCATTCATGCTATGATGGTATCATAGTACCCCATGAGAAGACCCATCTAACCCACATATGATGTCATGATGGATTTGACCCTTTGTTATACACTTGAATGGTACCTCTCCGTCCGAGTGCCGACATCCCTCATGTTGGCACACAAAAGGACATCTATGGATAGAGGTTTGCCCAAAACACTATAGATTGGTTTACTATACAATACATTCCTCCTCCATCCAGCTGGTTACTTTTCCATTTTGCTATGTTAAGTTGTATTTGCGACTCTTCATATATGCAACTCATGGATCATTAGCGAGTGTCGGTCATTCCAAGTCACGTATGGATGTATTCGCGGGTTTCTCTTATAGAAACTCGTGGATAATTCATGGGTTGTCCTTATCCATACCCACAAATATGTCCCTTGACATTTAAAAATAAAAACACGCGATGATTTGAGATTAGTTAAGCATTGTTCCCTTAATTAACTTAACTGTTTCAACCTCCTCAACCTTCGAAACTGCCTTATTTCCTTCATATAAATACAGGCTTTCGGGAGGGTGTTTTAGAGATATAGACTTGGAGAGCAAATTCATGTTGGTGGATTTTATACAGAAGTCTTTGGAGTAGTGGAACTCGAAATCCTTTGGTTGCAGAGGAGTCCTTGTCCCAGGCGTTGGGTTGTAATCTAAACTCTTTCCATTATTGATAATAAAGAGAATCCTTCTTCCATATGTGTTTCATGTATCTTCGTTTGATAAATGTTTATGTTTCTGCATTTTATATATGATTTATCTAACCTGCTTATATATATGAATCATCTTGTATCTGGAAGATTGACTCTTGACAGGTGAAGGAGGAGCAACCTTGAAGACTTTGGAGGTGAAGCAGAGTGGAAGAGGACAAGCAATGATCGACCTTCGTTAATCGAGTAAGTCTTTCTCATCCTCCTATTTCCTTTACTGCACTCTAGATTCAATTGTCTGCAAGTTAATTGAGTATGTTGGTAACCCCGGACCTTCGGTTATAAGGTGTATAATCCTGTACAATATAATTGGTGACTCCACTGGGGATACCTAGATTGTTGTAGGTTATTTCTATCACCCCTTACCAGTGTTTGCTTGAAGTCGGTGTGTGATATTTTATCCTAGTTCTTACTTGCCTCAGTATTTCAAAGTCTTGGGATTTTTTATTTCTTTTTGGGAAAAATATTATAGCTATTCGCGATTTTCTCTTCTGAACAGTCGCAAATACAAGTTTGCATTCACAGGTTGCTGTACTGGACAGTCGCGGATCATCTGCGAGCTTCTCTTATATACAGTCGCGAATCTGCCTGGAAGTAGGGATTTTTTAAGTTAAGGTTTGCTTGGTCCTTTCTTTGTGTAATCCCTTTTGGTGAGTTGATTTTCTTTAAGAATGTTGTGTAGCTTGTCTGAGTGCCTCTGTTGATCACACTTTGTGCTTTTTCAAAATCCCTTGAGTCTCTTTTACTTGGATTATTTTATGTTTGCATGCTGAAGTGGTTGGCCTATTTGGGTTGTAGGTTAAAGTGTCTTTGTCCAGATCTGTGATTAGGGTCTTAGGCTCTATTTTTCCAGTCTGTCTTCCGACAGTGGCTGGTTGTCATTTTCCTTTATAATTCTACAGTGATTTTTGTCATTGTGTGCACCCAAGATAGGGTTCCTAGCCTTCCTTTGTTGGTTTTCTTTTGGTTCTGACAGCCTGTTTGCTTCAGTTTGTTGCTTTTAGACAGTTTATTTGATTCAAGTTTTCTCAAGTATAGTGAATTTTAGGTGCATGTTAGAGTTTAAACATTTTTTATAGGGTTTGTTCTTTTCTTTTTCCCCCAACTCCTTTGCTTGGTTTGTTTTTTGGCTTATGTTTCTGATCAGCCTCTGTTAGTGATCTTTCTTTGATTTAAGAATCTTGTTGGTGTTGGTTTCCTTCTTCTTTCATTGGTTAACTTCACCATGCTAAAATAATTGACTTGTCATTTATGCAAGCCTTCCTTCCAAGTAGAGTTTATGCTAACTTTAGTTCAATCTAGAGTTTGTTTGGTGGTTGTATATCAGATTTCCTTCTGCTTTGTTCTTATTATCTGCATGATTTTAGTTTGTAGGTGTTTGTGCTAGAAATTGTTTCTAAGGCTAAGGAAACAAGCCAACACAATCTCAAGAGTAAAACTCAATAAATAAAACAAAGTTTAAGGTTTTTGGTATGATTTAAATGGTTGTAAGCTTCAAGAACAGTCAGGGAATACATTCAGAAGAAAAGTAACAACTAAATCATAAACAGAAACTGATAAAGATGCATAACATATCACATAAGATCCAACAGAAAGACTATGCTGAGGTTCATACATAAAGGATAAGCATTACCAGAAAATACACATTAACTAGTAATGAATTTATCATTTAAGAAACTAAACAAGTTCAACAACAAAGCCAACATAGACAAACTGAAGGGGAAAAAGTCATATATCTCATTATTTTATAAGCAAATGCTTATAAGAGTCTCAATACTTATCTATGAACAAGTTTGCAGACAAAACAGTCTTGTAAACCTCTTGATGCTCCCAAAAATCAGAACCCTCCTAATGACTTCTAAAACTCTCTAAATACTACTTTTACAAAAACAGTTAGGTATCAAAAACCCTAACTCTCCTCAACTGATTCGATGAGCTAAAGAAAATTTTAAAATATTACAAAATGTGAAATTTACCAAAAATAGTAAATCACTTAACTAATGAGCTTCTCAAAAAGATAACTAATAAATAATTGAACAGCTGTCTTAGTTGGTTTTGTTAATTTACTCAATACATCTTCGAACACCTTCTAATAGTTCCTATTTGTTTTCATCATGTTTGAGACCTTCCTGATAAGTTCCGTGGCTTTGTGTAACAAGTTGCTCTGTTACTGTAGACCCCTATATCATTGGGATTCCTTCTAAATGCTTTGGTATAATGCTTTATAGCCTCAGGATACTACTGCTGCTTAAAAAATTCATTTCCTTTCTCCCGCTCTTCATCTGTCAACTTTGGATCAAAGTCTTCCTATTGCTCCAAATATTTCTTTTCTTTCTCGGCTTCATTAAGCTTCTTCAATGTATCTGGATTACGGTGTTATGTAAGTGCTTTCTGAAAAGCTTCAATTGTTGGCTCATAATATTTAGAACATTTAGCCATTTTAACATATGCAGTTCCTTTTCTAGTCAAAGCCGGAGCAATCATTTTAAAATCTGAATGCAGCTCCCTCCCTCTTTCAACAGCCTTGTCATAATCATTGATGCATTCTTCATACTTTCCCATTTCCAGATAAATAGCTGCTCTATTTGTTATGTAAGAGATATCCACATCTGTCTCTGCTTTTCGAGTCTTCTTGTCCTTCTCCTCATCTGGAATATCCATTGTTTCTGGCTCTGGCTGAGGTTCTGGTGTTCCTTTTGGCTGTGGCCTAGGGGAACTACTCTGCTCAAAGCATCCTCCTCTAATGTGGCAGTACATAAGTTAATCATTTAGTAACAGACCCATCACCAGCATCATGCGTGGATCAGTAAGGTACTGATTCATATTGCCAGGGTTTTTCTGAACATCTTGAATCATCTTAAGAAAATCAGGTTGCTGCAAAAGCATTCTTGTCTTTGGGTATGTTTGTTAATTTTTCCCATAGAAATACGGCAGCACTGTCTACCTGGCTTAATAAATCCTTAGCAACATCATGATCTTCAGTTGTGATACAATCTATGTGAGCACTTCCATGTCTGTGAATATGATCAATAGCCCCATAAACATCCTGTATTATTTCTTCAGTGCATGCCATTTAACTGTATTCATGATGAAAGCTACTAGCCTTTGGTAATTTCAGTATATCAGCAGCCTTTAGGTCACCATACAATGTAACACCTGCTAATCCCTGAACCAGTGGCTCCAGAGCTCTAATTCGTGCAGCACTTATATGTTGCTTCAAAACCTGTATTTGTTCTAAAATGAAGCGAAGGCCCTTCACCAATGCACATGCAAGGAATGGTTTGAATTTTTGTCCATTGCAGCCACTATCTCAGATAATTCGTTGAATAATTTTTCATGAGATGCTTTTGACTCCTTATCATTTGCTGGATTAGTAAGCTTCAATACAACACCTAATGAATAATCCAAAATCCTGCTGCGATACTCGATGTCTTGGCTTCCTGATTCCAATATCTGAGAAAAGAGCTCCACATCAATACTTTCAAGGAGTTCTTGTTTCCAACTTTCAGGAACCAATGAAAGAAGCTCATCCCTGACTTCTTTCACGAGTCCAACAACCCAACTGTAATCAGGACGATCATGCACAAGAGACTCTTCAACACCATCCCAAAAGCTTCTTCCATTGTTGATTTAATCTGTGCCTTAATTATATTAGAACCTTTATTTATTCCAAAGAGAACATCAGCCAATGATCTATCTCTGTCATGAAGAATATCATTAACCATAATTTCATTGTCATTTAACAATTTTTCCCCAAGTGCATCCCCCAATCTATTTCTGGTTTACACGATACGTTGGAATGCCAAACACATTTAATCAAATATCATTAGCCTGCTGGTCCCACTCAAATGATCTTGCCCAGTGTTCTGCATGTCCTTCAACTGCCACAATGTTAGCATTTTGACTATGGACTGTTGATACTCTACAAGCTTTTAACAAGCTTTGCAACTCTGATTTCTACCGATTTAGCTTCTCCTGCTGCTCAAGCAAATCATTTATCTGGACTTGGACTTGTTCAAGTTCTTCTTCAACAATCTGAAGCTGCTGCTCAAACTCTTCTTCCATGCTGTGCTATTGCGTTTGCAAGGGACACCAGCCAAATGGTTAAATTGCTTCCTGAATGAAGACAACAAATGATTTGTTTCATTTGCTGTACTCGAAGAAGGAGCAGAGCATTCTACTTCATTGTATCGAGTTGGCCATGATGGCAGACATGATGAATTTTTTTTTAAAACTTCAAGCTCGCAAGCTACTCTAATCAAATCCTCTTCAATAGACTGCGCATCCTTGACTTTCCATAACACAAATTGATATAAGTAAGAGCACCAGGAAAATCGCTGCAAGAAGAAAGGTGCTATCCTGTCCTAAAATGACCATAAAGCTTCAAGGAAGACCTCAGGGACAAGTTCAACCCATGAAAGTGCTGCAAATGTAGTAAAAAGATCTCTTTCATGACAAACCATAGCTTCCAGGCTGAATTCAAAAGAGCCATATACGGTAGCTGCATTCTCTGCCTCTTTTTCATTCAAATATGGTACTGGAACAAGGACACATGTGGCATATGTTTGGAGGTCGCTTAAGGCCTTTCCCATTTCGTTGGTCGTGTTTCTTTCCTTAGAGCTTCTCCAATAACAGCAACTTGGAAATATAAGTGTCCCTTAGGATGCAATTTGACTGCAAACAGCAAAATCATGAACCCCTAATTTCCCGTGAAACCACCAAAAACCTCACTCTGTTTCCCAGCGGGAACAATCCAATCTTTTAGCAATTATGGTTACCCACGATCTCCTCCTTCACCTTTGACAGTGCATGTAATGACAAATCATTCCATATTAAACCGAATTTCGCTGCTAGCTGTCAAACCAAACCACCTTAGGAGTAATGATGGCCATGATTTGTTTCACGACTTAAAACCACCTGGAATCATGTTAAAACTAAAGCTTACACGTATCAAATAGATCACAATATGAGATTAGTCACCCACAGATTGAAATCATGACAAAAATTTGCTTGAAAATCGAGAAGAAAGATGGCCACGATATTCTTGTAGTGCGCCCTTTGTAATTTTTCACTCCAGTGCTACAAGAATATCCTTAGTGCTATTTTTTCACTCCTTTTCATCTTTTTGACATTTTGTGTGGATTTTAAAAAACTGCTTGAGTGATGATCATGCCTTATGTGCTCAAAGTAATCATTTGTGACTCCATTTCTTTGATATACTGACTTTAAAATCCCCATCAAAATGTAAAGGCTCAACTTATAAAACAAAAATATAAAATCTAAGTTCAAAAGAAAATCACCTAACAACCAAAAGAGTCTCTAAAGGAAACAAATAATTTAACTTAAAACAAAAAGTTACTTCAAATAAAATGAAAACCAAACCAAAAATGGAGAAACAAAACCAAAATTGAAGAAACCAATTACTGACTAAACAGTAGGTATTTTTTCTTTTGCATTTATAAAAGAAAATTAAAAAGAACCTATACTTGTTTTTGCTGCTTGGCCCCCCACCTCCGTCTTTGGCTTGACCTTGTTGGACAAGGTATTGAGCAGCCTTTGTTTGTAGGGTTAGATTGATACTTGGGACTTCTTAACCTTTGTTTATGTCAGTATTTTTGCTCAGTCTCTTCATTCCAAAGTTGTTGGCTTATTTACCTTTGTGAGCCTTCCTTTTAAGAGAGGTTGATATCTAACTTTAGGGAAACCTAGGGTTTGTTTGTGGGGAGTAGAGTAGTAATCTATTTTCTTTGCTTTCAGTACTTGCTTGCATTAGTTGATAGGCTATTTTTTCTTTTGCATTTATAAAAGAAAAAGAAAAAAAACACATGTTTGCTTTATATGCATGTAGATTAGGTTTTTAGTCTAGATTGCATAGCATATCATTGTTTTTGAAAAAATATAAAATAATTTGTTCTTTTGTGGCTCTCAATTTTTCTATTTGAAAAAGAAAAAGAGAATATTTTTTGCTTTTTTCATTTCATATCTCTTTTCTTAGTCATTTTGTTTCAACTTTGAGTCAAAACACCACATAAGTTTCATGCCATTTACCCTCTGACTAAAAACAACCCTTAAAATAAAAAATATAATTTAAAATTTACTAGTAAATTTTATTTTATAGGGTCATACACCAACTAGCTTAGGATAGACTTTTGGGATAGGGAGCTTAAACTCCCCACAAGTGTTAAATATCAGACGTAGTTGGCCAATCACTAGGTAAATCCTTGACTTTATCGACTGTATCTGGGAAGCTCCTCTCAAACGGGAGTTAAGCACGAGGCCGCGTGGAGGCTTGGACAGAGGAGATAACCCTCCGAATCCTTGTCAAAGCATAACTCAGGACTTTTACACATCTAGGGATTCTGTCTTGGACATATTTTCAGGCTCAGCTACCCTACCCATGCGTATGAGTCTGGCTTGCGACTGTCCCCCCAGACTGTTGGTATAGCCAAGGTAGCCTTTAGTCTCTTGATATCTAGGGTTCATACACAGGTACACCGGAAGGTTATTTCTGGTTGACCTTGGATGGACTTGGAAGGTAACCCCGGTAGACAGTGTGGGAGGGTGGTGGGTGATTCCTTTGCTTGTGCCTAAGAACATCTATAGGGATGCCCAGTAACTATCTCTCAGCTTTCTTCTGGAAAGTATATCTTATACATGTTTGTCTGTTTGGCTTTAGGAATTTTTAGTGAGTGCTGTGTGGTTTGTCTGTACTTAGTGTGCCTTTAGGTGTGTGCTTTGTAATTTTGGTTTCCTATCAACCTCAAACTTTGTCTCCTTGTTTGAAACTATGGCTAGCCCCCCTTTGAACACCAACCAAGAGATCCCCATGCTAGGAACTCCTTGTACTATTCCTCTCACGGGGAATGTTGGTGTTCCCTTGATGGCCACCATGAATCTACCTGGCTTCACCCTAGGGCTACCAGTGTGGTTGTTTTCCACTCCAACTGTCCTGAATGCTCTTGATGCTTCTCAACTAAGATCCTTATATCAAGGGCATCAAAACACTGCTTCCCCTTCACCTCTAGTTGATTCTCCTCCTCCTTCTACCTCATGCGGTGAAAGTTCTGATACTAGTAACCGGCAGTCTAAAAGGAGTAAAAGAAGGGGGAATAGGAAGAAGGCACATAAGCAAGGGGGCACCCATTCAACCTCTGCAAGTCAAGTTGAACCTCACCACCCAGCCTCTGTTTTTTATGATGGGGGCACCTATCCAACCTCTGCAGGTCATGTTGGATCTAAGCACTCAACCTCTGCAAGTCAAGTTGATCTTCACCATCCAACCTTTGTTGATCATACTAGTGGGATCCTTCCAACCTTTCCAGGTCATGTCGGATCCAGTCACTCAGCCTCTGCAGGTCATGCCGAGGGCACCCATTCAACCTCTGTTGTTCAAGTTGAATCTCACCATTCAACCTCTGTTGTTCATGTTGGTGGTGCTCATCCAACCTCTGCAGGCCATGTTGGATCCAGTCTCTCAGCCTCTGTAAGTCATACTGGGGGCAATCTTTCAGCCTCTGTGGTTCATGCTGAAGACAATTCGTCAGCCACTGCAAGTCATGTTGACACTGTTGAAAAGACACTACTACATTTCGATCCAAAATTTGATGGAAAAATTTGATGGCACGTGGATTTCTCTTTCTAAACTTACCAAAAATCACAAGGATACATTTTTTTTTGGTAAATGTGGCCACAAGCATCGCTTAAGAGACGACTATTCTCATAACCGTCGGTTAAGTGACGGCTATTCTCATAAAAACTCAAAAAATTTGATCATTTTCTTATTTCTCTTTTTTAATAGGTAGTGTTTAAGTTTAAATTTTTTATTTTATAAATTAATATCAAAGCATAGTGTTTTTTTCTTTAAAAAAATCCTTGATTTTAACACACAACAGGCCGTTATAACTATTTTTTGGAGCTTTTGTTTACATAACCACATGCTGCATTGCCTGTTGGTTGGGTAATTATGCCCTCTCCCTCTTGTAATATAATAAATATAAAAGTATGAAGCCCTATCCTTCATGATTTAGATTGAAGAGGGGCTTTGCAACACACCGGGGGTCATAGCTCTGCCTATTCTTCTTCTTTGTTGCTGAGGAGGGTGCAGACAGACACCTCTCGTGGGTTTTTTCTCATCATTAGGTCTCAGGAAGAGGAAGGAGAGCAATATCAGATCGGTCGGGTGTTCAAGTCCTTCAGAGAGATGGCAAGGGAGAAGCCCAAGACAGGCAACGCGTGGAATATAGTGAAGCCATTTGTCAATGGAGAAGCCTCTGGTATGCTCGCGACATGTGTCATTCAGCCCATGGACATGATCAAGGTGTTTGCTTTATGTCTTCCTATTATGCTCAGATTTTTGGTATTTTTTTTTCTCGCTTATTTTCAAATCCATTGGGGGAGGAGATTGATCCTTCACCCCAAGCTTCACTTTTGTATTTTTGGAAGTTCTCAAATCCAGCTCAATATAATATGGATACAGAATTTTATGCGCGTCCATTGAAAAAAATGATCTTCTTGTTTTGTATTATTACATCCTCAGGCTTGTTTAAGGCCCAAATAACTGAAATGGGACATAATATGATGAATCACTAAGTTGCAACGTTAGTTTGTTTTGGGATATAAAGGCTGACCCGATTTGGGCCAATTGTTGCAGGTGCGCATTCAGTTGGGTCAAGGTTCAGGCTATGACATGGCAAAGAACATGCTCAGGGATGAGGGTTTTGGTGCTTTTTACAAGGTTAGTTTCCATTTGTTAGGATAGTCAATGACATTTTCTTGCTGCTCTTATTGGTGTGGTCCCTGGCCCCCAGGTGGATGTGATAGCATTCTTCCTAATGGACTCTAATGGACTCTAATATCTCCTAATGGACTCTAATATCTCTTAGAAGTGATTGTGCTTTATCGTCCTTTTTATTGCAATGATTGTCTTTGATGCCTACCCAGTTGCAACTTGCAAGCATATTAAGAAGCAAAGTAGCATATCCCCGGTTAAGGATTTCACATATATTATGTGATTTTATTCGCATCTTTTGACTGTCTCATGTGTGAATATATAATCTCAATGTTTTTGTACTAGTTTAAGGACTGATACTATCAAGTGTGTCCGTTTTACCCTTATGGAATGATGACAGCATTTTGTATACACAGTGATGTAAATCAATATTTTTTTGGAAAAGACTTCATGCATGATGCCATTTCCCAAATGCTTGCACTCACCAATTCTGGTCAGATGTTAAAGTTCTCTGTTCTCCTAATGGCAACCTGCCTATCCATCTCTTTCAACACACATCACACATGCTGAGTTGGATCTTGTGCTTGTTGTTGGACAAATGCTACTGCAGTGGAACCACCAAATCAAACTCATTTGGATTTGCCCTCCTTTGAAGGTAGATATATAAAGGCTCTACCTCAATGTATTACAAGGCCATTATAGAACTTCTAAGAAAATAAAAATTTTGGTCATCCAAGGCTGAGGTGTACAGAATACATATATACACAATTTGTTGGGGGCTTTCTAAATTTTCTTAGAGACTAAACTTCAAAAAATTACAAAGATATATATTTATTTTTTAAATTTTCAAATATTTAAAGCAAACCCTCCCTCTACCCCTTTTATGGGTAGATTTAACAGTGAATAACCCATTTGTTCTCAATCCCCTGCCTTTCTTCTTCAAACTAAGCAACAAATTCCAAAAAAATCCAAAAGTCTGTTGACTCTGCCAATATTTTTATTTTATTTTTGGTGATGTTTTCAAACACTGGTTCAAATTATAGATAGGATAAAATGCCTCATACTTGGGCTATCAATACAGTATCCATTTAAATATACATAAGCATAGCATCACAAAAGACAACACTGTTTCCAGTAAATACTGTTAGCAAAGAGAACCCATGGTTATACATCCAGTCCAGTCGGAGATGGATTGATAATAGATATCCTCCTCAATGTTAACTATCTATCAATTCATTTTGTCTAATAGCACATCCAACCTACTCTCCAGCCTATTTGCCACTTCTTCTTCAATCAGGTCATAGTTGTCTTGGATGGCCTTGTCACAGTCTGAAACTTTTGATGCAAGTGATCGTTCACTGTTACTCTCATCATCATCTTATTTATCCATACTAGCCAGTTCTCCATCATATGTGCCATCATCCTCATCATCATCTACTGATGTGGCATCACACTCAATCGCACTAGAATGGACTCCCTGATTGACTGGATTAACCAAAGCCTCCGAGTTCTTTCTAGGAACATTAGGCTTCAACTTATAGCTAGCAGAATCATTGTTAGAACTAGTGTTTGACCAAGGATTCTCTGTTAATTTTTTAGAAACATGCTTGTTAGCACCATATGAACCCAGTGCAGAAACTAGAAAACCCAAGACAAACTTCAAACCCTCCAGATGGGTTTCATCGATAGACAACTTGAACACCATATCAATTGCCCTCTTGATAATAGTATTTATTGTGGACTCACCATTTGCCAACTGAACTACAAAATTGAAGTATGCTTTCGCAGTAGGAACATCAAATGACATGAATGCCTTCTCTAGACCCACAAGCAATGCATCAAGAATGTGATCACAAAGTTCTCTTGATTTTGAATCAGATGAAGGTGACACCAGAGCATTGATGAAAGCAATAGTTGAATCTCTTACTGAATTAGAGACTCCTATTGGAAAATTACCTACAGCTGATTGAGCAGTATATCCTAGCAGCATTTTTTCCAGCCATGAAGCCAAAGAATATGAATCCATCAATAAGAACTTTTCTTGCAAGGTGTGTTTCAAGTTAATATAACTCGGATCACCTGTTAAAATATTAACAAATAGCTGTACCACCTTCGTATTCACTGAATCATTATGGAATCCATCCAAAGCATCAATTAAGGGAAAAAAGTTACCATTGCCTCCAAGAAATTCCCAGAACTTGTTGGATTGGTTCAACATCAATGAGTCCTCAGTGTTCCCCAAATAAAACTTAAGCAAAATGACTTTACTAGGATCCGTTCTCAGGCATTCCACCATATTAGTTGCACTTGTAATTAGATGCTCTTTAATAGATAAGTTAACCTCCTTTCTTGAGTTCATTTCTTTTACCAGGCTTCCCATGTTCTTCAGCAAAAATAGATCACTATACATACATATCTCTTCTATAGAGGGAATTAAATTATTCAACAGGATTCTACATTTTTCATGTATACCCTCAAATAGCCTGTGAAACTTTATGGTCATTATGACCTCAAGAAAAATATTGAAAACTTCTACATCAACCTCAATTCCCCCTAATTCATCTCTTGCTCTAAAAAATTGCTCAATTGTATACAAAAATCCCTCAACAGAGAGAGTAGAAGAGACCATAGCTGCACTCCCTGGATGAACATGTGATGGGAAACCATGCAACGAGGAGCTCAGAAAAAGTTTGTTCAGGTTCCCTATGTTTTCTTTTCTCACAATTCCTCTAAACTTTGTCAGAGTTCCAAGTACAGACTCTATAAGCTTAAAGCTAGCTCCTAGCTTCCCCAATAGCTCTTCTTGCTTTGACTTGTCATAACCTGCTTGAAGCAGCAAATTTACTAAAAACAGTGCATCATCTTCGCATTCTTTTCCATCAAGAACAAAAAGCACAGCTTTTTGTAGTGCCCTAACATGCATGCTGAAAAGGGATGTCAATATTTTCAGAAAAACGCTTGATTGCCCATCCTTCAATACACAAAAAACTAACTGCTCACAAAGTGTGAGTAATGAAGTATCTTTAGATGTCTGCTCTATCCAAAATGTGTCCTCTCCTTGAAACTGGGATCTTTCTTAGAGACACTTTCCACAGACCTTCCTGGAGCAATGATAAAATTAAAGACATCCATGCACTATGCCTTAAGAATAACCAACCCCTTTCCTTCACACTATGCTCTTTGTATAGTGTTTGAAGCTGAGAGAGTATATCTAGAATGATATTTGCCAGCTGTGATAGCTCCCCTGTATGGACAAAATGAACATTATGGCATAGAATTCTGCTAAAACTTATGAAGTATTCAATTTCAAGCAACTGTCTCTGCCCAATTCAGGACTCCATGGCAAAGCACCAGCTTCCTTAACATCAATATCTGATAGATTGATCTAGCCAAGTACAAAACAATATCTTTCAAGTATAAGCTCATGCACTTGGGAAGCTTCCCTATTCTGCCACACTTCCAAAATGCGACAAACAACAGAATAGAGATCAGACCAATTAGATTCTACTTTGAGAAATTGATTCATGTCATATGCAATCTCCAAGCATCTCTTGATCCATTTGTCTTTAAGGTGATGTTGCAGTTCAAGAAAATGGAATTTTCGGCCAGTCAAAACATTCATGGCTTGTGGGGGATTGTTCTGATTACTTTTTGACTTACGAAGACAAAGAGGGGGATTGGATGCTTGTAGGTGATGTTCCATGGATGTAAGTTTGAATCTGTTGCTTTTTCAAATTCACATTGATGCTTAATTTTTATCAAGCATGCTTTATTATTTTTATCAAGCATGCCTTTATCTTTATCTAACTTGACAGCAATATTTGTTTTGGAATGATTGCAGTTTGGAGACATGTGCTGGCAGAAACAGATGTCGTGGATGAAATTGACATTGCCCTTGGAAAATGTAATTGCTGGGTACATGAGTTGGATTACTCCACTTGTCAAGTTGTATTCAAGCATGCTTTATTAAGAAGAGATGGCATACTATCTTGTATCCATGGATAGTCTAGGACTCTAGCCATTGTAGTCTTGCTAGTGAGAGTTTTTTGGTTGTCCCTTCACATCTTGGGTGACCACTTGCTTGTTTGTCATAGGATTTTTGATATGGGTTACTTCCTCTGTTCTTCTAGTGAGTGGAATGTCATCTTCCTTAGGATAAAAAAGTATAATAGTACCATCAAATACTGAAACATCCACATCGATACCTATGGGGCTACCGAGGAGGTACATGGCTTATGTTGACAGAAAATCAAATACAAACTTGCCTAGAGGTGTTTCTTTTCCTAGTGATGGAGCATTGCCAAATGCAGGTTCACCAAAACAAAAGAAAATAGGTGCAGAGAGGAGGGAGGAGAAAACTGGATCGGATGCTCCTTCTGATGGAAAAAAGGACT
>LPNX010052530.1:58145-73150 GCA_001517045.1 Pseudotsuga menziesii
TTTCCCCACCTTGATATCTAAACTGAAAAACAGAGCTAATAGACATGCAGTTATTTAGTTCATCTTTATGTATGCTGTTTAGTTTTTCCCTATACAAATCTTGAGGATGATTGACACTATTAGGAAGTCTATATGTTTGCTCTTTGATGGACCATAATTTAAATCTCTATCATTAATGCTTATCAAAGTAATATATTTGGACCCTACCACAATGTGAGGGTAATTTTATTTTCTTTTAATTTCAAACACCGTCGCTTAAGCGACGGCTGCAGGAAAGTTTTTTTTTTTTAATTTCAAAAACCGTCGCTTAAGCGATGCCTGCAGGCAATTTTTTTTTATAAAATTCAACAACTGTCGCTTAAGCGACGCCTGCAGGAATTTTTTTTTTTTAAAATTTCAACAACCGTCGCTTAAGCGACGCTTGCAGGCAATTTTTTTAAAGTTTAATATGGATTAGATGTCGGATAACCGATGATTTACATTTAATCGACGGTAAAATGTGTTTTCGCTTAACTGATGGATTGGAAAGATGTCAGATAACCGACAACAATTCACCGACGCTTAAAAAAAATCATAGTGTCATACATGCAATAGGGAAGTGTCGAAAATACGACAATACGGCCATCAGATTTTTGGTCGAAATGTAGTAGTGAGACTACCCATTCAAAACACAAGCCCAAGTTTCCTTGTAAGCTTTGTGAGGGAGACCACCTTACTTATAAATGCCCTTCTATCGCGGAGGTGCACAGAGTTTGGTTTAATGGTCATCCCGTTTTTGAACATTCTGAAGTCTCTCAACAACTAGCCTCTCTTAGTCAAGTTCGACCCAATCACCCAGCCTCTGTAGCTCATGCTAGGGGAAAACTCTTATCCTCTGCAGGTCATGCTGAGAGAAAACTGTCATCCATTGCTAGTCATGTTGACACCGTTGAGAAACTGGTCATTCGAAGTGTAAACTTAAGTTCCCTTGTATACTATGTGAGGGAGATCATATTACTCACAAGTGCCTTGCTATCGCGGAGGTGAAAAGAGTGTGGTCCAAGACTCAAGATTCTCCTTCTCCTGAACAACCTATAGTTTCTCAACAACCTACTCAGCCTTTGGTTGATCAAGTGGTCAAACCAATATCAGATTTGGTCAATCCCACTCTTCTTTTGGAGAGTGATCCTGATGTGATTGAACCAATGTCATCTTTGGTCAATCCCACTCTCCCTTCGGAGAGTGACTTTCACAAAGTGGTTGAATCGATCCTAGTATCGATCAATCCCACTCTTCCTTTGGAGAGTGAAGTGTCTACTAGTCACATTTTCTTCACTGCCAGTTCAGAACTTACTAAACAAGGGGGCATTGAACTCGCTTCGGATCAACCCCCCCCAAGCTCCCGGATTGCTTCCTTTGATTGGGATAGCCTAGTTGAGCCGTGCCTTCCTTCTAATGCACCTTTCCAGATAAAGGTCAAAGTTGAACCATACACGATTTCTCGTTGTATTGTTGATGAAGGATCCTCAATTAGTATTTTGTCTGCTCGTGCTTAGCGAGGCATGGGATCTCCCAGCCTTGTGTTGACTGCTAGTCAGTTACTGGCGTTTGATAGAAGCACTTGTATAGCCTTGGGAATTATTGCTCAAACACTTGTTACTTTGGGTGGGAAGACCGTCTTAGTTGACTTCATGGTGATAGAAGACCCCTTGGACTTTAATATGCTCCTTGGACGTGATTATGTCTATGCCATGCAAGCTGTGGTGTCAACATTATTTCATGTGATGTACTTTAATCTGTTGCAGCTGCAACTTTTCTCCCCAAATTTTGTAAATTTGGGACCCCTCCTCATGATTTTTCTTTAATCTTTGAATCCTTGGAGTTGTTGGCATGTGTTTCAATCTTTAAATGACTACAAATCTTAACTCTTGACCAAGGTTTGGTTTTTTATTGCACTGAAGTTCATGGTGAGCCCTAGCTGTTAAGATTGTTTTGTTTATTGATCAAACCAGTTGTCTTTACTGAGGTCGCCATTGTTGGATGTTTGAAGTTGAATGAAACACTTAGTTTTTTCATTGTTTTGATCGGAAGTTCGAATCGTTTTCCATATGCCGTTGTGGCTCCTAAAGCAATTTAGCTTTCGAAGTGTGAAAGCGACGATGGCCGATGCATTTTAACCTGTTTTAGTCACGTGCATGAATTCGTTTCTCGTCCTCCGTTGCAGATGGAAAAACCTTTTGTCTTCCAAAACACAAATCCGTCCGACGTCCGACTTGCATCGCATGGCTTTAGTTTTCTCTTTTCCACTGTTGCAGCTCTCCAAGTCTTTTGGCTTCCAAAGTTCAAATCCTTTCGATTTCTGATTAAAACCTCTCTTGCACACGTGTTGATTTCCCGTGATTTGAGTTTCTTCCACCGTGGCGGCTGGGAAAGCCTCTTGGCCTCCGATGTTATTTCCTTTCGATTGCCAATTTTAAGTTTTCCCGCCAGTATGTTTCCTGTTGACTGCCGTAGGCTAGGTTTGTCAGGCCCGTAGATGGTGCGCCTTGCCATTTCCTTGTGGAATAGTCATTTAATTGATAATATTTGTTGTTTTGAATGATGCTGGTCGATTGATGGCAGGCGGTTTTGAGGAGATCAAGTACTCTACCGTGGTGCTGAGAAAGACGGACCGTTTGGCAAGAATATAATGGAAACTAGAGGGATCACTAGGAGAACTAGGGGAGTAGAATACAAAACCTAAAGCTATAACGGCACGAGCCCAAGAAGTCATCAGTTACCAGGTGGTCGATGATTACATACCGACAAGGAATGCGAAGCGTTTGAGAAGATGAAAGATCACGCGTCTGGGGAAAATGAAACGCTCTGTAATTATAGTTTAAATATTTGAAAGTAGGAATTAGAGAGGGCTTTTTCCCTGTGAAATTTTGTAAATTTTTACTTGTAAGAGGAACTACTTCGTTTTGCAAAGGAAAATACAATTTTGCTTGCTGGAGAGAATGAAATGTGGAATGTATCAATGCGACTCAATGAATAATGTTGAAGAGGAACTATTTCATTTTCAGCTATGTTTCATTTACTGTGAGAGTATTTAATTTCCTGAACCTATGTTCTTGTTAAATGTTCTTCAGTATCTTTGGGATTTCTTCCACTGTGAGTAATAAATGTTGTTCGTAAAATAATCGGCTATCTAGTTGTTTAAATATCTGTAATTGTTCATGTGTTTTGAATGAAGTATCAGCTGTCTGTAACTATTCATAATGCATGTATGGAATTTATTACTCACTAACGAATGATAACCTTTCTCCCTAGGGATAGATTTAGGTAGTTAGTTTATTTACTTGCTGTATGTGATTTAAATGCTTGCGTGACTTAAGATGAGAGGTAAGAACCTGCGCATCACTTTGTGATGGCCCCTTGCAATTTATCACCCTGCATTATTAATTAGGCACTTGCATTTCATAATTTAGTCAAAATACAAAAAACTCGGTGGACCGGGACGCAATCGGTAAATCTGTTGTTTTGTACCTTGACCTACGGTAGCCGAACCACAAATCGGATGGATTCTGCATACCAAACAGTCAATGGGCTAGTTGGGAACGTTGATTGGGGAGAATCCCTTACTGTTGTCGCCTGTGAATTTCCAGGCCCCAACAGTTTTGGTGCTAGAAGGAGGGGCCGCCAATGCATGGCTGGCCGAGGAAACCCGTTTTCCCAAGAATATTCCATCGGTAACAGTTTTGAAAGCAGTGGATTTCATAATCCAATTCCAGAAGAAATAGAACATCTATATTCCATTGACAACGAAATTGTTAATGATCTGAGAAGACACACCAGGGATTATGTAAAGAAGATTGGAGGATTACCAATCATCCATGAACTTCCCAGAAGAGAGTATAAAAGGAAGGATCATCCTAAAACGGAAGGTACATGAAGAGAAAGGTACATGAAGAAAAACCTTATTGTTTACCAAGCCTAAGGAAGAAAAGTCTCCAGATTTGGAGAATATGGCCAAAATGATGCAGAAGCTTTCCAATAAAATCATAGATATGGAGAAAGAAAAGGAAGCACAAAAGTTTTATAAGCCATATTATAAGAAAAGAGAGGATAACCACCAGTATCAACCTCCTCCTCATAATACTGCATCTATGAACTTAACAGAGGTAGGCTTGGATAATTTTTGCACATTCCACCAATAGCCACATTCTGAGAAGAATTGTCCACAGTGGATAAACTCAATGACGTTGGTCATGAATCAGTTGTTAGATTCTAGATTGACATAAGAGGAAAATGAGGAAAGAAAGGAAAATTCTTCTTCCACGTCTACTAAATAACAGGAAGAGGAAACCATGGCTTTATGGAATTCTGTCTCACTATTTGATGCTGAAGAAGCAAATATTCAGGGGTGCAAAGACGTTATGGAAACCAATGTAGACACAAGAATCCAAGGGACGGTTAAGGAAGACAGTCTTATACTTCCAAAGATTAAGAGGCTGCAAAGAAATGTTAAGAAGAGATGTCAAGACAAGTCTTTGGCTGACACAATTCCATAATTCACTATTACCAGCCAAAGTCCTAGACAGAGTGATACAACGGCCAATCCAAGTGAAGGTAAGGAGAAAGCTGATAGGCCTCAGCCCACGGAACAGCAGATGGATTATGACATTGTGGAGGATTTAAAGAAGATAAAGGTGAATGTTCCACTATTTGAGATGTGCAAGGTGCCGCAGCAAAAAGAAAGGCTGTTGAGAGCCCTTGAAACATCAGATGAGAAGATGCCTACTAACAATCAACCAAAATAAGAAGAAGAGATTGGAGAGAATAGCAGTGGAGGTAAGTCCAAGCACAAGCATCCACCTTTCCTCCTTACTTTTGAAATATTTAACTACAATGTACATAATTGCTTGGTAGATTTAGGGGCAACTGTTAATGTCATGCCGATATCTGTCTATAAAATAATCAATGGGTAGCCTAAGCCATCCCCATGGAGAGTAGTCCAGTTGGACAGGACAGATGTGAAGGTGATTGCTGAGATGGAAGATGTCCTAGTCCGTCTGGCTTCAAATTAGAAAGTATGCTAGGTCATTAATATCGTGGTGGCTGATATACCAGATGCATACAGCCTTATCCTGAGTAGAGATTGGTCGGCCAAACTTAATCGATATTTCGCTTCTGATTGGTCACATCTATGGTTTCCATACAAAGGAAGCCCGAACCAGATCAAGATTTTAAGAGAGCCTCACATGAAGTACAATGTTACCCGACTTGAAGAAAAAAATGAACCTGTGGATTCTGACTTGGGAAACTATTTTATTGAGTTGGAACTAGGTAATTACCAAGAAGAAGAAGCTAGCAACACAGCTGATACCCAGCCTGATCTCCTTCGATTCTCACAGGCTTATGAGATTGACTGTAAAATAGTAGACTTAGCAATAGGAATAGATTCATTTTCAGTAGTTAGTGATTTTTGGACTTTATTTTTTGATGGATCTAATACATTAGAAGGGTCAGGGGCTAGCTATGTACTGATTGAACCATAGAATAATAAACATTTCCTTTCATGTAGATTAGAGTTTGAATGTACTAACAATACAGCTGAATATGAAGCACTGGTGCAGGGACTAAAGAAGGCAATTGGATTGAAGGTAAGTAATCTAAAAGTTTTTGGGGATTATGAGATTATTGTAAAACAAATCCGGAATCAGATACATTGTATTTCTCCTCACTTGAAAGCTTACCAGAATGAGGTATGGGATTTGTTGAAATATTTCGATGCATTTAACATTATTTCAATTCCAAGAATAAAAAACGTAGCTGCTGATTTGTTGGCCACATTGGCTGCTAGACTCGTACCCACTAATAATCGATGCTCTGTTGAACTTCTTTTCAGGCCCTCTATACCTGATATGATTACAAACCTACGAGTGTTCGATGACGACCAGCAGATCATAGAATTTTTAACGAATGATGAAGTGTTTAAAGGAGCGATCATAGACGATGAAGAGCATCAGGCTGAGATGAAATACGATAATTTCATTTCTAAAGGAGTCAGAACGTTGGAAAATATTTTCGATTTAAATGAAAAGTTCAGAAGACCAGCCAACGTAAAAACCCACAGCTCATCACTACAGTTTGAGCTGATAAATTTGGGGACTGAAACGGCTCCTAAGTTTGTGAATCTCAGCAAATGCTGTTCACCAACAGAAAGAGACAAATTCATCAGTCTATTTAAACAATATAAAGATGTTTTCGCATGGATGTACGAATATTTGAAAACATATGATACCAGCATCATCAAGCATGTCGTTCCCATTAAAACGGGCATCAAGCCATATCAACAACCTTTGAGGAAAATGCATCCAAAATTGGAACCGCTGATTCAAAGTGAAGTGAAGAAGTTATTGGACGCGAGAATCATCTTCAAAGTCAGACACTCTGATTGGGTATCAAATATAGTACCAGTAAGGAAAAAGTCTGGGGAAATCAGACTCTGCATGGATTTCAAGAACTTAAACCGTGCATTAGATAAAGATAACTATCTGGTGCCACCCATGGAGCAGCTGCTACAGATGGTTTCAGGTTATGAGCTGTTTTCATTATTAGATGGTTTCTCTGGCTATAATCAAGTATTAGTAGCCAAAGAAGACATATTAAAGACAACATTCAAAACTAAATGGGGAACCTTTTCCTATAGAAGGATGCCTTTTGGGTTGATTAATGCTAGAGTGACATTTCAGAGGGATATGGACATAGCTTTCCACGGATTGATTGGACAAAGTGTTGTAGTGTACCTGGATTACATTAAAATATTCTCAAAGAAAAGAGGAGAGCATTCTTTTCACTTAAGACATATTTTTTAACGCTGCCAAAAGTACGGCATCTCGCTTAATCCCAAGAAATGCATGTTCGCCATCACTGAGGGAAAGTTACTGGGACAAATAGTTTCAAAGAAGGGTATATCTATAGACCCAGAAAGAATTAAGGCCATTGAACAAATACCCATACCCCATAATAAAAAAGGAATGCAATCGTTTATGGGAACCATAAATTTTGTATGAATGTTTGTGCCTGATTTCGCTCAGACTGTCAAACCACTACAGCATATGGTCAAACAAAATGCACAAATTAAGTGGACTGATATTGAGAAGGACGCTTTCAGCAAAATTAAAACTGCTTTTGCACACGCTCCCTCCTTGAAAATCCCCAACTTTGATAAAGAATTTATTATGTATACATTTGCATCCGATGATTCGTTGGCAGCTGTTCTCACGCAAAAGGAAGATGGGGGGGATGAATTCCCAATCGCCTTTATGAGTACTGGTCTGCAGGGGGCTGAGTTAAATTACCCAGCCATTGATAAGCAAGCTTATGTAGTGTTCAAGGCAGTGAAGCAATTCAGGCCTTATTTATTAAAGAATCGAACCAAGGTAATAGTCCCCTACCCAGCTGTAAGATCCCTTCTCATACAGAAAGAGTTAGGAGAAAGAAGGGGCAATTGGGTAACAGCTCTTCAAGAGTAGGACCTTGAATTCTAGCCAGCCTCTATAGTTAAAGGTTAAGGGTTATCCAAATTGATTTCTAAAGGTGTGAACAATGAAGAACAAGCCTGGAAAGATGATGATGGATTGCATGTAATGGATGTATGCTCTTTGTTTACAGCTCCCGAGTCTTGATATAGAGACCTTGTACATTACTTGCAGGTAGGGTTGTTACCTGAACATTGGAATTCCAAGCAAAGAACGATGCTACATCTTAAATCAGCATCTTATCAAATTGTGGAAGGGGTATTGTTCAGAAAGAATTATGACGGGGTTCTCCTCAGATGTCTAGAAAAAGAAGATGCGAAGAAAGTAATGTCAGAATTACATGGCGGTCCTACTGGGGGACATTATTCAGGAGACACTACGGCCCATAAAATCCTCAGAGCCGGTTACTATTGGCCTACACTCTTCAAGGATGCACATGCACATGTCAGGAAATGTGATATTTGTCAAAGGTGTGGTGGGAGACAGCCTAAATCAGCAGCACCTCTAAAGCCTATGGTGATTACAGAACCATTCGAGCAATGGGGACTAGACATTATTGGAGAAATCAAACCAAATTCTTCTTTGCAGCACAAGTACATTCTGACTGCTACGGATTATTTCACTCCCTAGGTCGAAGCTATTCTGTTGCGCAATATTAATGAAGACGAAGTTATCAGCTTCTTACAAGACCATATCATGACCAGGTTTGGAGTTCCAGTTTCGTTAGTTTTTTATAATGCCAAGTACTTTTCATCAATTAAATTGACTGCTTTTGCTCATGATAAAGGGATAAAATTGCATTATTCTTCTAATTACTATCCACAAGGAAATGGCCTGGCTGAATCCTCTAATAAAAATCTGATTAGAATCCTAAAGAAGACTGTCATAGAAAACCAAAGGAGTTGGCACTCAGCCTTACCAAACGCCCTGTGGGATGACAGAGTTACCCCCAAATCTGCAATAGGAGTGTCTCCATATACCCTTGTATATGGTAAAGAAGCCATTCTTCCTCCAAATATCATGCTACCGTCTTCCATACTAGCTCAAGAGTCTAGGGGGTCGGATGACGAAGTTTTACAAATAAGAATATATAATCTCCTGAAAGCAGAGGAGGCCAGATCTAAAGCCAAAGAACACTTTAAGCAACAAAAAGAGTCAGTTAAGAGATGGTTTGACAAGCATAAATCTGGGACAAAAGACTTTGAAGTGGGAGACTTAGTCCTAAAATGGGACCACCCCCATGATGAGAAAGGAAAGCATACCAAATTCTAGCAGTTGTGGGTAGGCCCTTTTCAGATTGCAGCCAAGCTTGGTCCTTCTACCTACAAGTTACAAGATTTGTAGGGGTGGGAGGAGAACCTACCAGTAAATGGTTTGGTTCTCAAACCTTATTTTTCCTGAGTTTGTTTGATTTTTCTGTCTTGTATATAAATAATTCATCTAGCTATCTTTTGAGTCATGTTTTTTAGTTCGCTTTAGTTGAGTTTTCTTGTTTTCAATAAAGGGGACAAACCTATGGTTGCAGGGGGGAACCTATAAATGTTTGGGAGTGATAAACATTTGAGTATCAAACTGTGTGTTACTGTTTGAAATTCTTCCAGTTTAGCAGTTTTCTTGGATAGTTATGTGTGCATTGAATTCCTGCTTAACCCCTGTGAAATAAACCGGATTCGAGGAGTCTGGGGTACTATGTCGAGGCTCCATCCACGTCACATTTAAAATGTTCTAAGGAGCAATAGCAAAGGACCCATGGAAAGGAGCAAAGTGAACAGTGTATTAAATATAAATGATCCCATGCCAAGAAATGAATGCCAAAAGGCAAATAAAGAGTCAAAAACTCCTATGAAAGCATCATAAATCAAAGCAGGAGCTGAATCATAAGTACTGAATTGCCAAAAGATCCTCTCCGTCTGTGAGTTGAAACTTGAAGTACACCACTCACACAAAAGGACACTATGGGATAGAGGATCCTGAATTAAAATTCAGTAAGAAAGGCATACAGGAGGACTCATATGAAAGGGACAAAATTCCAAAAGCACAAAAGTGCTAAAATGGCATGGGAACAAGGAACAAATGAATATTGCTGCTTACCATCTGCTACAATCCTGTGGTGTCCACGCTGTTAGCCACCTGAAGACAAAGGTTAATGAAACTCATTATCTAGCCTCAACAGAGTCATCTAGACTTGAAAATCTTGGTTTCCACTCCCCCTAATTGGACTATCATCAATGATTAAGGGTACCCAATTCTGTCATCTGAGAAATCCATATTGCTGGAAGAATTCAATATGAGGTTGTTGTTGTTAAGCAATCTGTCACTCAGAGGTTAATCGCCCAGAGATCTAGGTTCGCTAGGTAATCGCCAATTGTTACAGCTGCAACTTTTCTCCCCAAATTTCGTAAATTCAGGACCCCTCCTCATGATTTTTCTTTAATCTTTGAATCCTTGGAATTGTTGGCATGTGTTTCAATCTTTAAATGACTACAAAGCTTAACTCTTGACCAAGGTCTGGTTTTTTATTGTACTGAATTTCATGGTGAGCCCTAGCTGTTAAGATTGTTTTGTTTATTGATCAAACCAGTTGTCTTTACTGAGGTTGCCATTGTTGGATGTTTGAAGTTGACTGAAACACTTAGTTTTTTCATTGTTTTGATCAGAAGTTCGAACCGTTTTCCATCCGCCGTTGCGGATCCTAAAGCAATTTAGCTTCTGAAGTGTGAAAGAGTTGATGGCAAATGCGTTTTAACCTGTTTTAGTCACGTGCATGAAGTCATTTCTCATCCGCCGTTGCGGATGGAAAAACCTTTTGTCTTCCGAAACGCAAATCTGTCCAACGTCTGACTTGCATCGCATGGCTTTAGTTTTCTCTTTTCCACCGTTGCGGCTCTCCAAGTCTTTTGGCTTCCGAATTTCAAATCCTTCTGACTTCTGATTAAAGCCTCTCTTGCACACATGTCGCTTGCCCGTGATTTGGGTTTCTTCCGTTGTTGCGCCTGGGAAATCCCCTTGGCCTCCGATGTTATTTCCTTTCGATTGCCGATTTTAATTTTTCCCGCCAGTATGTTTCCTGTTGACTGCCGTAGGCTAGGTTTGTCAGGCCCATAGATGGTGCGCCTCACCATTTCCTTGTGGAATAGTCATTTAATTGATAATATTTGTTGTTTTGAATGATGTTGGTCGATTAATGGCAGGCGGTTTTGAGGAGATCAAGTACTCTACCGTGGTGCTGAGAAAGACGGACTGTTTGGCAAGAATATAACTGAAACTAGAGGGATCGCCAGGAGAACCAGGGGAGTAGAAGACAAAACCCAAAGCTATAACGGCACGAGCCCAAGAAGTCATCAGTTACTAGGTGGTCCATGATTACATACCGACAAGGAATGCGAAGCGTTTGAGAAGATGAAAGATCATGCGTCTGGGGAAAACGAAACGCTCTGTAATTATAGTTTAAATATTTGAAAGTAGGAATTAGAGAGGGATTTTTCCCTGGGAAATTTTGTAAATGTTTACTTGTAAGAGGAACTACTTCATTTTGCAAAGGAAACTGCAATTTTGCCTGCTGGAGAGAGTGAAATGTGGAATGTATCAATGCGACTCAATGAATAATGTTGAAGAGGAACTATTTCATTTTCAGCTATGTTTCATTTACGATGAGTGTATTTAATTTCCTGAACCTATGTTCTTGTTAAATGTTCTTCAGTATCTTTGGGATTTCTTCCACTGTGAGTAATAAATGTTCTTCGTAAAATAATCGGCTATCTGGTTGTTTAAATATCTGTAATTGTTCATGTGTTTTGAATGAAGTATCAGCTGTCTGTAACTGTTCATAATGCATGTACGGAATGTATTACTCACTAATGAATGATAACCTTGCTCCCTAGGGATAGATTTAGGTAGTTAGTTTATTTACTTGTTGTATGTGATTTAAATGCTTGCGCGCCTTAAGACGAGAGGTAAGAACCTGTGCATCACTTTATGACGGCCCCTTCAATTTATCACCCTGCATTATTAATTAGGCACTTGCATTTCATAATTTAGTCAAAATACAAAAAACTCGGTGGACCGGGCCGTAATCGGTAAAGCTGTTGTTTTGTACCTTGACCTACGGTAGCCGGACCGCAAACCGGACGGATTCCCTATACCAAACAGTCAACGGGCTAGTTGGGAACGTTGATTGGGGATAATCCCTTACTGTTGTCGCCTATGAATTTCCAGGCCCCAACATAATCATGGTGACAAAATTGTCACTATCGATCAGTTGGATTTTCTTGATCCGTCTCCTGACCCAACTAGAAACCAAGTCTTTCCTTTATTGGTTCCTAGTGTTTCTGTAGACACTACCCCACCACAGGTGAACTATGTGGCCTCTTTTCCTTTATGTTCAATTGCTACTGAGACGCATCCTCTATTTTCATGCTTACCTTCTCGTGACTTGGTCCTAGCAGTTGACCGGGTGAGTCATTCTATAAAGACTGTAGAGCCTTCTCTCCACTCTGTCAATCCATTTGAAAGTTTAGACATGTGTCCTATCTTGGATGATCTCCTTCCTTTGGATGAAGTATTCCTAGAGTCTTTGATACAGTCTGATCTTCTTTCATATGTTGATTCAGTTGTGACTATGTCTAACCCTGATTTGCCTAGTAAGCATGACCTTTCTTCTTATGTTGGTCTTGTTGAGTTTTTTAACTCTTTCTTCGAACAGCAAGTCAGTGATCCTGATGAGTTTGATTTTTCTTATGAATTTTTCAACTCCTGTGATATTGAGTTTGTTCTTACAGACTCTATCTCTCTTATTGATTTTTTCTCTCCTTCTGAGGTTGATCTTCCTGATTATAAACCCTCGAGACTTGGTTCTATAGAATCTTCTTCGGTTGATTCTACCTTGACTTTACCTTTTATAGAAGATAGCAAAGTCACATGTGTTTCTGCCAAAGTGACCCACATCGGATTGTTTCTTCTGAATATGATCCTGATGTTGTTGTTTCTTGGAGACAGGATTCTTAGTTGGATTCACAACTGTTTACTGGCCTTGCCTTGTTGTTCAAGTCGTAATTGCATTTGCATGTGCCCTGATTGTGCTTATGAGCCTGATCCCGGCTTCCGCGTTTTAGCTCACTGTATAAGCCCTCATCTTTGTTCTCATTGTCACTTAGCCTTGTATCATTTTGCCTTTGCAACTTGACACCCTTTACCCTGAGGAGACATTCCACGAGTGTCCTTATCTTGCTCGCTTTCCTTGCATTATGCATAGGTTTGTTCCTTGCGCTTGGAACTAGTTTCTCCTGTCTCTGACACTCGTCTCCTCGCATTTAGAGCATTATTTTTTATCTCCTTCAAGCTCGTTAAAAACAATAAGGAGATCATGAGTTGACTTTTCCGAACTCGCTAAAACTTCACAGGAAATATTTTGAGTTTCTTTAGGCCCAAGTATGACTCCTCAAAATAGAATTGACTGCCGAGTAAACTTCTCCGTTCAGGCTCGTTAAGAATATGTGAATGGGAATCCACATTGGTGGTAGGTTATCTCTTTCTCGGACCATGTGGAATAATATGAAAAAGGGTCCCTCTCTTTTCTTTTGAATTGAGAAGAGTATTCTCAGGCATAGGTTTATCTCTTTTTCGGACCTGAGGGACTAAACTTACGGAAAAGGAACCCCCGGTATGAGCTTAGTTTTCTCTTTTTCATGCTCTGGACCAAAACATGAAAAAAATTCCGAGTTTACTTAATTTATTTGTCATGCTCGTTAAACCCTAAAGAACAAAGCATCAAGTTTATTGTTGTGAACCCCATTTCTTGTAATCAAATGGATCTTTCTGAGTGATCTTTCCTTCCTTCACACTCGTAAAACTAAGGCTATATGCTTCTTTTGAAGGAGCGTTGGGTAGGTGGTAATTTAACCTTTTTTCGGACCTTCCTGACTAAGTATGAAAAAGGTGCACCTTTTCTTCTTCAGAAGTTAAGAGAGTTCTTCTTTGGTTTGTTTTATACTTTTTTGGCCTCAGGAGACTCAATTGTACGAAAAAGGACCCCCATGGAGTCTTCTTTGGAGTTTTCAGACTCTCTAAACTATAAAAACATCGTTGAGCATGTACTAGTTCGGGCTCGTAAAATCCACGAATCGGTGCTTTATCAAGAATTCTTCTTTCTTTTCTTTGAGCTTGCCAAAAATGAAGATGGTCCCAAGTTTTCTTTCCTGGACTCGTTAAAATTTCACAGGGAAGGTAAGGAAGAAGTTTTCTCTTGTTTTCAGTAATGGCATCATGTCATCCTTGAACATAGAACTCTTTGTTTTTCGATATCCATGTTTCAGTGTTCACTTCTCACTTAGCTCTCACAACATTGGCTTCCACAATACCTTCCCCACACAAAACCATTCTTAGCTTAAGCATCCCCTTCACTGAACCATGGTTCTCTTGGGTGATCTGTCTTATCGAGTGGTTCCATTCTGTGCATAGAAGAAGACTATAACGCACCAAGAACCTAGATAAATATTTATTATTTATTTCAGAAAAAACATTGTGATAAATTTATTGTAAAGTTGTATGGCCAAGTTGGTCATGGATGACTGTAATTGAAGAATTATTTATTTTTAATAATTAAATAGAAGAGACATCTATCCAAGGGAGACTGTTAAATGAGTGTTCACTGACCCACTAGGATTAATGAGGAACTGTAGAAGGCTGGTTGACAAGTGGCAACACTATCATCTCACTTTATAGCTGTTGCAAGAAGCATAATCCCTAAAAATGTGGTCATGTTCCCTAAGAAGGGGGAACTAACCTGGTGGCTCATTTAATTCCAAAACTGACCCAAATACCTAGGCAATCTTATAAATACTATCAAATTGAGAAGGAGGCTCACTACTCATTTTGGTTTCAAGAGAATGTACCTTGTGATTGTTGCAAATTGAAAAGTCAGGTACACAAGGTATTTGATGAGGGGATAGCTAAAGTGGAATTACTAAGTTAATTCTACTGCCGAGTGCTAAGTTACAACAAGTTGTTGTGTGGGATATTATCCAGTGATATTCATCCTAGTGGTTCAGTGAACAAGCTTGGGGGTCCTAAGCAAGTAATCTTGGTTGCTTCAAGAAAAGGTTGGGTGGAATAGTATCCTTTGGGTGTTTGTCCCCTTCTGCACATTATCCAGGTTCTAATTGTTGTTATTTTAATGGTGATTTAATTCTAAGTCTATCTTTTGGAAGTATGCTCAATATCTCCAACTCTTATATTGATAGTTTATTGTTCTTATCTGTAGTTCCTACTTGAAAATTGTTATCAGCTACAGAGCTTTTGTAAATTAGCCTTTACTATTTCTAAAGAGAAGAAATCTGAAATTAGTCAAAGTTATTATGTTTCGTTAGTTTTAGCTTAAAACAATACTATTACTTATTTTTGTCATTTTTAATTTTAAGTTCTTTTATCCCATTTCTTCTTAAATCTACTTTGGTAATCCTCTGTTAGTATAGGGTTTGAAGAACATAAAAATTAATTTTTCAG
>LPNX010052546.1:1625-53501 GCA_001517045.1 Pseudotsuga menziesii
GAATTCAAATGTTCATATTACATATTGATATAGCATTTTCTTATGACATCCTTTATAACTTTACAGACAACTACTAATCTCATTATTTCCCATTGTTATTCTAACATGATTTATAAACATCTTATTGAACTATCCAAATATTATTTATGATATTAAATATATGCCACCTTACATTAATAAAATAGAGATATTGCAAGTCTCAATCTTTCTCATTATTACTTTAGCATGATTTATAAATATGTTATTGAACTATCAAATATTGTTTGTGACATTAAATGTATGGCACTTTACATTAATAAAATGGAGATATTTACCAATATTTAAGTTATATATATATAATTTATAATTTTTAACTTATAACAGTTTGTCGCGATTTTATCAATTAACTACAATCCACTCAACATCACTTGATCATGATCTTTTTTAGAATGCGCCATATGAATTAACCTATTCTACACAAGGTCACTTTATTATGTATAATCCATGTTGCCAAGAAGATGAACCTTTGAACCTTTTTAATTTGCATAAGGTCACTTTACTATAAATAATCCATGTTGGCATAAAACTGCAAACACTCTTTTGGGTTCTCTTGGTGTGGTTATCATACAACAAATGTTCCATGGAAAAACATTTACTTTCTCAGTTTTGCGTCCATGGTCTGCTACTAGAACGTATTGTTAAATCAATTCTTTTATTTTTTAAGTAATTAGATTTAGTTTTCTTAAATTTTATTTGTTATAGGAAAGAGAAACAGAAACTGAAATTTTTGTCTAGGAAAGATAGTTAAAAGTATTTCTTGTATAGTTGCACTATAAAGAAAATAGAAATTTAAATAAACAAATTTACTAATAAGCTTTGACTTCAGAATAAAAAAATAAATTTGCATTTGCAAATTTTTTTTTTTACAATTTTAATAAATTAAATGTAAAATATCACAGATTTATGTCCTATCTTTTCACTACATTAGACTTAGCTATCTCAACCTCAAATGCAACGTCCAGGTTTAAAGAGTAAAACCAGAAATTACAGAGTTTAGTTATTGTTACATAGGCACAAGGACAGGTTCAACCACGGTTTACGGCTCACATTTAGGTTTACTGTAAAACAAGAAATTAGAAAGTTGACATGTGGTTACATTGTAACAGCGACAGATTCAAGGACGGTTCTCATCACCAAATTCTTTACTTTAATTGGTAACGCTGAAGCCATCCCGGTATTTGTAGAGGTGGCAAATATCCCTCAGAAAGTCAAAAGCATATTTCTTCGAAGAAATGGGAATATTGTTGTCTGGTTTCAGAAATTCCCAGTTTAATTCATTCATCTCCTTCCTGATCAAAGAGTTGATGTGAGCGAGAGAATCTTCCTCGGTTGATCCAGGATTGTCTTTCATATAACAGGATATCGACGAAGCTTCTTTTCCATGCAACCTTTCTGTCTACATTCGCCATTGCAATGTCAATATCATCTTCATTCTGATTTTATATCACATCCACTAAATGAAAAAAGGTAATTATAGACAGTACCTTGTAGTTGTGGGTGTCACCTTTTAGTCGAAGAATGGAACATGCCAAGTCATTAAGCTTCGAAGGAAAGTCTATTTCCTGCAGGATGTGATGAGGAAGGGGAATGATGGGTTGCAATATGGTTATGCGATAACCGAAACTTACTTTTCCGTTATCCAGGTACTCCTCAAACATTGGCAGATAACCACTGGAATTCCACTTCACTTGGGTCATATCCGCGCCAACATAAGCCTCCCACTGGAAAGGCACAAGCAAAGGAAATTAAGTAATCACCCAGTCATTAAATACGTTCTCATAAATAAATATATGTACTGTGCTTTAAAATTATTATGCATACAGCCTGTCGGGCATAGTTGAGCGTGTCTCGGCCTTGAGACTTCTCCGCCTCTCGTGCCAATTCATTTACGGTTTAGTAAAACACCATGTACACTGATTTCATATATTCTGGAAGGGACTATGTAGCCGATGGATGCCATTTGATGATATATTGTAAACAAAACTAGTAAGGAAAATTAACATTCTTTTAAATTCATCAAATTGAATTGATAATCAGTAGTACCACCTCTTAACTGCCGCTGTGAAGAGTTGGAGCTCGTCCATCATTCCAAAGGTGTCGTAGATATCGTCGAGGACTGTTGCCACATGACCCAATTTGGAAAATCCCAGTCTGAATGCCCAATGTTTGGCCTCAATGGCAATGCAAGAGGCCAAAGCGTAGTATTCCACATTGCGATGCCGACTGAATTCTAGCTGAGAGAAACCCCAATCTTTCTACCATCTGCACACATTAAAATTCGAATATTTGACCACCCAAATCCGAATTCATCTATGAAGAAAGATATATATATATATATTCCAATGACACAGCAAATATTATCACCTGGAGAGTTGTTTTAACTCTCTCTCTTGAAAGGATTGAAATATATTGAACTCCAATTTTGCGAGTTCTAGAAGTTTCTCAGTTTTCATATTTAGCGTCCTGGAGATTAAAAAGGGAAAAAACATTAAACAAAAGCAAATTGAAAAGTTTACATTGAAACTAAACTCTTCCAAGACGGATCAAATCATTGGCTTACACATAAATAGGGTCTTGTCCAAATACATCGATATAGTTTCTTTCTTCCAATCCACAATCTTGGTAAATTTGTGTGCCAACCATCTTCGAGAATGTATTCTATCTCCCAACCTATTGCAGCTACAGCCTTTTTTCCAAATTTTTAAAATTTTGGACCTTCCTTTTGATTTTATCTTTCCTGAGATTGTTTGGTTCCCTGAAATATATCTTTCCTCCGCTATAAGTTTCAATCTTTTAAAGTCAGAAGTAATGCCGATTGTTTTTCTTTCGCTTCGGGATTTGAATAATCTAGCACTGCTGTAGTCTAGCCAATGCATAAGAACTGTGGAGTTTTGTTTGATTGTTTGGAGCTTAAGGTCTGATTTTTGGTGATTTTGATCATTGTTGGAGGGCAGATGATGAGTTGACTGTTTGTTTCCGCTGTGTCGGAGGTTGAGTGAACTAATATTTCTGTCACCCAGCTGACAAGCCTCTCAATTTATTTGAGTACTTAATTTTTTTGATTTTTTCTATGATCACTATCGGAAGTCAGTTGAACAATGAATTGGGGCATTAGTTCTCTATGCCGCTGATGGACAGTCCTGTTTTCGTAGATGCGCTTTAAGTGGTCTTTTTTGTTTTATTGTTTAAATTCTTTTTGAATTTATCGCTATCGAATGTTTGTTGATATGTGAATCGAGGGATTAGTCTTATATATTGCTGCCATTTCGGAGGGCAAATAGATAATGTGCCAACGGATAGTTCTTATTCTCGCCATTTCTAGGGGTTTTATTGCTCAAACCCTTTGTTTTTTGATGATTTTTTTTTCGCTATCGAAATGTTTTTTGACAAGCGGTCGGATTTTTTTAGCCTTTAACGATGCCGTTGTTTTGGAGGCCTTCTTGTTTGTCTCACCGACACTGCGGAGTATTTTGTGTCTCGAGGTTCCAATGACTTAGTTATTAGGTGTTCTGATCGTCGATTGTTTTATTTGATCATGGAGGCCGTAGTTTGTATGTATTCCACCGTTGCGGCTTTCTAGTGAACTGTTCTGCCGATGCGTTATGGTTAGTCCTTCCGCTCGCCGATGCCGATGTGTTTAGTGAGTAGTGGTTCTGATATTTGATGCATGTACGACAACCTTTAGTGTTTATTTCGTCGACGTTTTATTTTTTCCACGGAACCCTTAGTCTATATGACTTCTGCCGTTACAGCTGCTTAGTGAACTAACCGTCCGACATATTGTTGTTCCGTTCACCGATGAAAAGTTTTCCACTTGATGCTTAGTATTTTTCCTGCCGGTGAGGGTTTTTCCCTTTTTTTGTGTGCTTTTACTCTATTTTATGATGCGGAATTTTTCTGTGGGTTTTGGTCGAATCAAGGTTTTCTCCAAGATGAAGAGCGCGGTTTAGGGTTCGGATTGGCGGTTACATTGCTATGATTCATGCTTTCTTTGGAGGATTTCGAGTTAGTCCAGATGCAGCCTAGATTGAGATAAAGAGTCTGTTTTATCGGGCTTGTGATTTTAGTTTGGACAGTGGATTTAGCGGATTTCAAGACACAAACTTGCAGGATTTCTTTGTCTTGCCATTTTTTCTTTTCATGCATTAACACTGTGTATAGTTTATTTTATAGAATGCATATAGATAAGGTAAATAGACTGATACCATTTTTCAGCTATTCATGACAGGGTGATTGCTACTGCAAGGAAGATATGTTTAAAAGGCAAAGCAGAAGAAAGGAGGAAGCAAGGAAGGAAGAGAAAGAAAATGAAGAAGCAGAGATGAAGAAAGTAAGGGTTCGAGATCTCAACAGATCAATAGCAGCAAAGGCCCAGGCTTGGGAAAAGTTCATCTGCGACTAAGCTGGTCCCTCTTTATAAAAGTGCTATTAAATTTTAATTTAATGTAACGTTTCATACAACACTCACTAAAAGACAAAATTGTGATATTGAATGGTTCGGGGGGAGCCCAAAGGTCACAGGGGGCAACCCAAAGGTTTTGATGTTTTGTATAAATATTGGAGAGTTAGATCTAAGATGGGACTTTTCCCCAGATAGATTTGTGAGAGCATGTTGTAAGAAGAACTATTTCCTTTTGCAATAATGAATTACAAGTTTCCTGCTGGAGAAAGCTTAATGGATTGTTCAAATGTTTTGTTATGGATCAGTTGAATGTGAACTATTTCATTTTCAGCTTATGTCCATTAACTGTGAGATCGTTCTAACTCTTTGAACCTATGTTCTTGTTATGAATGCACTCTAGTTTATTCTGTTAATTTTCCACTATGAGTAATGAGGGTTTTCATAAACAATAAGCTATCTTGTTGTTCATATATCTATTAATGTTCATGTGTTTTGAAATAAGTAACAGCTAACTATGATTTTTCTTAATGCATGCGCAGAAATACATTACTCATTGATAAATGATAATTTTTCTCCCTAGGGATAGGTTAGTTAGTTAGATTTAGTTTTATTGATGTGTGTGATTTAGATGTGAGAGAGTTAAGATGAGAGGTAAGAACCTGCGCATACAATTGTGACCGCTCCTCGTTATCTCTATCAATCTGCACTTTTAGATAGGCATTTGCACATCATACTTAAACACAAAAAAGTAAAAATATACACGGTGGACTAGGCCGTAACTGGTAAAACCTTTTATTTGTTACTTGACCTACAGTAGCCGGACCGTAAACCGGACGGATTCCCCACACCAAACAATAACGGGCTAGTTGGGAACGTTTATTGGGGAGAATACCTAACTGTTGTTACTTGCGATTTTCCAGGACTCAACAGTTTTTGGCGCTAGAAGGAGGGCCGCCAGTGCATGGTTGGCCGAGGAAACCCATTTTCTCGAAATTACTCCACCACTGACAGTTCTGAAAGTAGTTTGGTTCCCAATCCAATTCCTGAAAAGAAGGGTAAAGAGCATTTATATTATGTCGATAACGAAGTAGTTGATGATTTGAGAAGAATTACTAGGGCATATGCGAAGAATATCGGTGGATTACTAATTATCCCTGCCTTACCTAGAAGAGAATATTAGAAGAAATACCACCCTATATTGGAAGACGCAGTGCTTGTTGAAGATTTTGAAGAACTAGTAGAAACATCCTTACAGGAAGTTGTTCATCCTCTGAATTAGTTGGATCCAGATACAACTTACTGTTCACCTGTTCGTACCCCTGTTCATTCACCACCTCAGTACTCACTTAGATTCATGGCTAATTTAAACACAAATCAGCCACCCAACCCACCAAATCCACCACTTTCTTAGAAGGCTATATCACCATTAAACCTGACACCTTCTTTGCATGATTTGCCTCAAGCTTTTGAGAAAATATTGCCTGAGTTTGACCCAAGTGAAATTTTTTTGGTTGATGATCATTTGAAAAATTTCTATTTGGCTATATAAGGATTATGGGATAGAAAACATGAAGATGTAGTCTGCAGATTGTTTCCACACATCTTGAAAGGAGCAGCAGCCTCATGGTATTTTGCTCTTCCTGCAAATTCAATCACAGAATGGGACACATTTGAAAGAATATTTAGAAGTAAATATTTAGTCCAGAAAAATCATGCAGCTCTAATGAAAGGGTTATGTGCTTTAAAAAAATAAAGAAAGGAAAAAGTGCATAATTTCACTCAAAGGTTTGTTGCTTATCTTAAAAAAAATTCTGCAGCTGACAAGCCATCTAATAAAGTTATGATTGAATATTATACTTCAGCTCTAGGGCCTGACTTGGCCATGTTTTCCAAGATGTCAGTCAAACCTACGTTATCAGAAACTTATGAAGAAGCTGAAAGGAGAGCATAGAAGATTATCCTATGCAGCCTAAGGATGAGCAATCACATGACTTTGAGGGGATGTTGAAGATGATGCAGAAACTATCCAACAGAGTAATCAATTTAGAAAAAGAAAAGGAAGCTCAGAAATATTATAAGACTTACTGTAAAAGGAGAGAGGACAACAATCAACCAAAACCTCCTCCACACAGTCCTGCATCAATGAATTTAACTGAGCTAGGTATGGATAATTTTTGCACCTTTCACCAGCAACCTCATTCTGAAAAAAATTGCCCCCAATGGATAAATTCTATGACATTGGTGATGAATCAGTTGTTGGACTCTAAACTAACAGAAACTGATGATGAGGAAGAAGAAGGTAATAAATCCACAGAAAAACAAGAAGAGGATGCTCTGGTTTTATGGGATTGTTGCTCACTATTTGATACAGAAGAGGAAGGTTCACTGAAACAGGAAGAAACATCAGAAACAAATGTGACAACAAGAAGTCAAGGTTTGTTAAATAAAGACAATTCAATACTTTCGAAGATCAAGGGACTTCAAGAAAATATGAAGAAAATACGGAAGAACAATACAACTGATAAAATACCTGAATTTACCATTATGAGTCAAGATCCGAAGAAAAATTAATTTGCCTGTTAAGCCTGTTGAAGAGAAGATTGATAATGTAAAAAAGAATCTCAAAGAACATGAGAGGGGGTATGATATTGTAGAGGACATTAAAAAGGCTAAGGCAAATATCTCATTATTTGAAATGTGTAATGTACCTCAACAAAAAGAAAAATTGTTAAAAGCGCTTGAAGTACCAGAGGAAAAGCTTCCCACTGACAACGAACCTGAAGAAGAAGAAATTGGTGAAGCAAGTGTGGGAGGTAAGTCTAAGTACAAAACCCCACCATTTCTCGTAACTTTTGAGTTCAACCATAATGTGCACAACTGTTTAGTAGACTCAGGGGCATCTGTCAATGTTATGCCACTTTGAGTCTGCAAGAAAATAAATGGACAACCTAAACCATCTACCTGGCAGGTTATTCAGTTAGATAGGACAACTATGAAGGTAATTGGGGAAATGGAAGATGTTCTGATTCGCTTATCCTCAAATGAAAAGGTATGTCAGTTCATCGATATTGTAGTAGCAAACATACTTGAGGCTTACGAACTCGTTTTGTGTCGAGATTGGTCAGCAAGGCTAAATGGATATTTTGCATCAGATTGGTCACATTTGTGGTTGCCTTATAAGGGAAGTCTTAATCAGATAAAAGTATTAAGGGAGCCTCAGATAAAGCACAATGTTACTCAGCTGGAGGGAAAGAATGAACCAGTGAATTATATGTTGGGAAATTACTTCATTGAACTAGAACTGAAAAATTACCATGTTGAAGAAGCCAATAACATATTTGACACCCAGCCCGATCTCCTTCGATTTTCGCGGGCTGATGAGATCGACTGTAAAATAGTAGATTTAGTTTCAGATATATTTTTTAATTCAAGTTTCGTAGAACTAGATAATGGGTAGGCATTTTTCAATTTGTAGTCAAGGCTAGCCCCTCAACTTACTAATTGTCGGATTTACAGGGGTTGGTAGAGAACTGACTAGTTCATGGTTTAGTTCTCAAACTTTATTTTTCTTGATTTTTATTTTTTGGTTATCTTGTACATAAATAAACTGATTGGCTTGTTTCATTCTGATTTATTTCTGTTTGTTTTTAGTTAGATTTTGATTGATTTCAATAAAAGAAGCAAACTTTTCGTTGCATGGAGAGCATCAGAATTCTGGATTAACTAAAATATTTGATTATAAGACTGTGTACTATTAATTTATCTGAAAGAATTTCTTCTAGTTTAGCAGTTTTCCTAAATGGCTAGGAATACATTGAATTCCTACTTAATCCTTATAAAATAACTCAGGATCAAAAGGTATGGAATACTATTTCGAGGCTCCATCCATCTCATAGTTAAAAATGTCTTAGGGGGTGACAGCAAAAGACCCATGGAAAGGAAGCAAGGTAAAAAGTATATTATATTTAAAAGATCCCATGCCAAGAAAGTGAAAGCCAAAAGGAAAATAAGATTCAAAATCTCCTAAGAAATCAATATGTATCAAAACAAAGTACTGAACCATATGAGTACAAAATCGGCAAAGTTCTTCTCCGTCCGTGAGCTGAAAATTAAATACATCTCTCGCATAAAAGGACACTATGGATAGAGGAGGATGAATAAAAATTCAGAAAGAAGGCATGCAGGGGGACTCAGAAAGGACAAAAAAGTCCAAAAGCACAAAAGTGCAAAATGGCATGGGAATGAGGAACAAACAAATATTTTTGTTTACCATATGTTACAATCCCATGGTGTCCAAGCTGAGAGCTACCCAAAGACAGAGGTAAAAAATGAAACTAATGTTCCTGGCCTCAAAAAAGTTATCTAGACTTTGAAATCTTGGTTTCCATTTTTCCCTAAATTGGCCTATTATCAATGATTAAAAGTACATACATCTACCATTTGGGAAATCCAAATATCTAGAAGAGTTCAACATGTTGGTATTTGTTGTCAAACAGTCTGTTGCTCAAAGAAGAAGTTGTCCAGAGATCTGTGTTCACCAGGTAGTCACCAACTGTTGCAGCTGCAACCTTTTTCCCAAATTTTTAAAATTTTGGACCCTCCTTTTGATTTTATCTTGCGTGAGATTGTTTAGTTCCCTGAAATATATCTTACCTCCGCTATAAATTTCAATCTTTTAAAGTCATAAGTAAGGACGATGATTTTTCTTTCACTTCGGGATTTGAATAATCTAGCACTGCTGTTGTCTAGCCAATGCATAAGAACTGTGGAGTTTTGTTTGATTGTTTGGAGCTTAAGGTCTGATTTTTGGTGATTTTGATCACTGTTGGAGGGCGGATGATGAGTTGATTGTTTGTTTCCATTGTGTCGGAGGTTGAGTGAACTAATATTTTTGTCGCCCAGCTGAAAATCCTCTCGGTTTATTTGAGTACTTAATGTTTTTTATTTTTTAAATGATCGATGTCGGAAGTCAGTTGAACAATGAATCGAGGCATAGTTATCTATGCCGCTGATGGACAGTCTTGTTTTCACCGATGTGCTTTAAGTGGTATTTTTGGTTTTATTATTTAAATTATTTCTGACTTTATCGCTATCAGATGTCTGTGATTAGTCTTCTATATTGCCGTCATTTCGAAGGGAAAATAGAGAATGTGCCGACGGATAGTTCTTATTCTCGCCGATTCCAGGGGTTTTATTGCTCAAACCCTTGATTTTTCAATGATTTTTGTTTTCTCTATCGGAATGTTTTTTGACAAGTGGTCGGATTTTTTTAGCCTTTAACGACGCCGTCGTTTCGGAGGCCTTGTTGTTTGTCTCGCCGACACTGCAGAGTATTTTGCGTCTCGAGGCTCCGATGAGTTAGTTATTAGGTGTTCCGATCGCCGATTGTTTTATTCGATCACGGAGGCCGTAGTTTGTATGTCTTCCGTTGTTGTGGATTTCTAGTGAATTGTTCTGCCTACGCGTTATGGTTAGTACTTCTGCTTGCCGATGCCGATGTGTTTAGTGAGTAGTGGTTCCGATCTCTGATGCATGTACGGCAGCCTTTAGTGTTTATTTCGCCAGCATTTTATTTTTGCCACGGAACCCTTAGTCTATATGAATTCCACTGTTATGGATGCTTAGTGAACTAACCGTCCGACATTTTGTTGTTTCGTTTGCTGATGAAGAGTTTTCTGCCCGATGCTTAGTATTTTTCCTGTCGGTAAGGGTTTTTCCCATTTTTTGTGTGCTTTTAATCTATTTTATATTGATGCAGAGTTTTTCCGTGGCTTTTGGTCGAATCTAGGTTTTCTCCGAGATGAAGAGTGCAGTTTAGGGTTCGGATTGGCGGTTACATTGCTATGATTCATGCTTTCTTCAGAGGATTTCGATTTAGTCTAGATGCAGCCTGGATTGAGATAAAGATTCTATTTTATCGGGCTTGTGATTTTAGTTTGGACAGTGGATTTAGCGGATTTCCAGACACAAACTCGTAGGATTTCTTTGTCTTGCCATTTTTTCTTTTCTTGCATTAACACTATGTATAGTTTATTTTACAGAATGCATATGGATAAGGTAAATAGACTGATACCATTTTTTGGTTATTCATGATAGGGTGATTGCTTCTGCAAAGAAGATATGTCTAAAAGGCAAAGCAGAAGAAATGAGGCTGTAAGGAAGGAAGAGAAAGAAAATGAAGAAGCAGAGATGAAGAAAGAGAAGAAGAAAGTAAGGGTCTAAGATCTCAACAGATCGATAGCAGCAGAGGCCCAGGCTTGGGAAAAGTTCATTTGCGACCAAGTTGGTCCCTGTTTATGAAAGGGCTATTAAATTTTAATTTAATGTAACATATTGTACATCACTCACTAAAAGACAAAATTGTGAGATTGAATGGTTGGGGGGGAGCCCGAAGGTCACAGGGGGTAGCCAAAAGGTTTTGCTATTTTGTATACATATAGGAGAGTTAGATGTAAGATGGGACTTTTTCCCAGATAGATTTGTGAGAGAATGCTGTAAGAAGAACTATTTTCTTTTGCAATAAAGAATTACAAGTTTCCTACTGGAGAAATCTTGGTGGATTGTTCAAATGTTTTGCTATGGATCAGTTGAATGTGAACTATTTCATTTTCAGCTTATGTCCATTAATTGTGAGATCATTCTAACTCTTTGAACCTATGTTCTTGTTATGAATGCACTCTAGTTTATTCTATGAATTTTCCACTATGAGTAATGAAGGTTTTCATAAACAATAAGCTATCTTGTTGTTCATATATCTATTAATGTTCATCTATTTTGAAAAAAGTAATACCTATCTGTGATTTTTCTTAATGCATGCGTAGAAATAAATTATTCATTGATAAATGATAATTTTGCTCCCTAGGGATAGGTTAGTTAGTTAGATTTAGTTTTATTGCTGTGTGTGATTTAGATGCGAGAGAGTTAAGACGAGAGGTAAGAACCTACACATCACATTGTGACTGCTCCTCGTTATCTCTATCAATATACATTTTTAAATAGACACTTGCATAACATACTTAAACACACAGAACTAAAAATATACACGGTGGATTAGGCCGTAACCGATAAAACCTTTAATTTGTTACTTGACCTACGGTAGCTGGACCGTAAACCGGACGGATTCTCCACACCATACAATAACGGGCTAGTTGGGAACGTTTATTGGGGAGAATCCCCAACTGTTCTTACCTTCGATTTTCCAGGCCTCAACAGTTTTTGGCACTAGAAGGAGGGCCGCAAGTACATGGCTGGCCAAGGAAACCCATTTTCTCGAAATTAATCGACCAGTGACAGTTTTGAAAGCAGTTTGTTTCCCAATCCAATTCCTGAAAAGAAGGGTAAAGAGAATTTGTATTCTGTCGATAACGAAGTAGTTGATGATTTGAGAAGAATTACTAGGGTATATGCAAAGAATATCGGTGGATTACCGATTGTCCCTGCCTAACCCATAAGAGAATATCAGAAGAAAGACCGCCCTATATTGGAAGACGTAGTGTTGGTTGAAGATTTTGAAGAACTAGTAGAAACAGCCTTACATGAAGTTGTTCAACCTCTGAATCAGTTGGATCTAGATACACCTTACTGTTCACCTGTTCGTACCCCTGTTCATTCACCACCTCAGTATCCACTCATAATCATGGCTAATGTAAACCCAACTTATCCACCCAACCCACCAAATCCACCACCTGCTTGGAAGGCTAGATCACCATAAAACCTGATGCCTCCTTTGCATGATTTGCCTAAAGCTTTTGAGAAAATGTTGCCTAAGTTTGACCCAAATGAAAAAAATTTGGTTGACGATCATTTGTAAAGTTTCTACTTGGCTATAGAAGGATTACGGGCTGGAAAACATGAACATGTAGTCTGCAGATTGTTTCCACACACCTTGAAAGGAGCAGTAGCCTCATGGTATTTTGCTCTGCTTGCAAATTCAATCACAAACTGGGATACATTTGAAAGAATAGTTAGAAGTAAATATGCAGTCCAAAAAACTCATGCAGCTCTAATGAAAGGGTTATCTGCTTTAAAAAATGAAAGAAAGGAAAAAGTGCATAATTTCTCTCAAAGGTTTGCTGGTTATCTTAAGAAAATTTCTGTAGCTAACAAGCCATCTGATAAAGTTATGATTGAATATTATACTTTAGCTCTAGGGCCTGACTTGGCCATGTTTGCCAAGATGTCATTAAAACCTACGTTATCAGAAACTTGTAAAGAAGCTGAAAAGGAGAGCATAGAAGATTGTCCTATGCATCCTAAGGATGATCAATCACATGACTTTGAGGGGATGTTGAAGATGATGCAGAAACTATCCAAGAGAGTAATCGATTTAGAAAAAGAAAAGGAAGCTTAGAAATATTATAAGCCTTAATATAAAAGGAGAGAGGACAACAATCAACTTAAACCTCCTCCACACAGTCCTGCATCAATGAATTTAACGGAGGTAGGCATGGATAATTTTTGCACCTTTCACCAGCAGCCTGATTCTGAAAAAAATTGCCCCCAATGGATAAATTCTATGACATTGGTGATGAATCAGTTAACTGATCATGAGAAAGAAAAAGGCAATAAATCCACAGAAAAGAAAGAAGAGGATGGTCTGGTTTTATGGGACCGTGTCTCACTATTTGATACAGAAGAGGAAGGTTCATTGAAATAGGAAGAAACATCAGAAACAAATGTGACAAAAAGAAGTCAAGGTTTGTTAAATAAAGACAATTCAATACTTCCGAAGATCAAGAGACTTCAAGAAAATATGAAGAAAATACGGAAGAACAATACAACTGATAAAATACCTGAATTTACCATTACGAGTCAAGATCCGAAGCAAATTAATATCCCTGTTAAGCCTGTTGAAGAGAAGATTGATAATGTAAAAAAGAATCTCAAGGAACATGAGATGGGGTATGATATTGTAGAGAACATTAAAAAGGCTAAGGCAAATATCTCATTATTTGAAATGTGTAATGTACCTCAACAATTTTTTTTTTGTTTGTTAAAAGCGCTTGAAGTACCAAAGGAAAAGCTTCCCACTAACAACCAACCTGAAGAAGAAGAAATTGGTGAAGCAAGTGTGGGAGGTAAGTCTAAGTACAAAACCCCACCATTTCTCCTAACTTTTGAGATTTTCAACCATAACGTGCACACCTGTTTAGTAGAATCAGGGGCATCAGTCAATGTTATGCCACTTTGAGTCTACAAGAAGATAAATGGACAACCTAAACCATCTACCTGGCAGGTTATTAAGTTAGATAGGACAACTGTGAAGGTAATTGGGGAAATGGAAGATGTTTTGATTCGTTTATCCTCAAATAAAAAGGTATGTCAGTTCATCGATATTGTAGTAGTAGACATACCTGAGGCTTATGGAATTGTTTTGAGTCTGGATTGGTCAGCAAGGCTAAATGGATATTTTGCATCAGATTGGTCACATTTATGGTTGCCTTATAAGGGAAGTCCCATTCAGATAAAAGTATTAAGGGAGCATCAAATAAAGTACAATGTTACTCAGCTGGAGGGAAAGAATGAACCAGTGAATTCTGTGTTGGGAAATTACTTCATTGAACTAGAAATGGAAAATTACCAAGCTGAAGAAGGCAACAACATATCTGACACCCAGCCCGATCTCCTTCGATTTTCTTGGGCTGATGAGATCGATTGTAAAATAGTAGATTTAGTTTCAGATATAGTTTTTAATTCAAGTTTCGTAGAACTAGATAATGGGTAGGCCTTTTTCAATTTGTAGCCAAGCCTAGCCCCTCAACTTACTAATTGTTGGATTTACAGGGGTGGGCAGAGAACTGACCAGTTAATGGTTTAGTTCTCAAACTTTATTTTTCTTGATTTTTTTTTTGGTTATCTTGTACATAAATAAATTGATTGGCTTGTTTCATTTTGATTTATTTCTGTTTGTTTTTAGTTAGATTTTGATTGATTTCAATAAAAGAAGCAAACTTTTGGTTGCATGGAGAGCATCGGAATTATGGATTAACTAAACTCCTTGATTATAAGACTATGTACTATTAATTTATCTGAAAGAATTTCTTCTAGTTTAGCAGTTTTCCTAAATGGATATGAACACATTGAAGTCCTACTTAATCCTTGTAAAATAACTCAGGATCAAAAGGTTTGGAATACTATTTCGGGGCTCTACCCATCTCACATTTAAAAATGTCTTAGGGGGTGATAGCAAAAGACCCATGGAAAGGAAGCAAGGTAAACAGTATATTATATTTAAAAGATCCCATGCCAAGAATTGAAAGCCAAAAGGCAAATAAGAGTCAAAATCTCCTAAGAAAGCAATATGTATCAAAACAAAGTACTGAACCATATTAGTACAAAATTGCCAAAGTTCTTCTCTGTCCGTGAGCTGAAAATTAAATACATCTCTCACACAAAAGGACACTATCGATAGAGGAGCGTGAATAAAAATTCAAAAAGAAGGCATGCAGGAGGACTCAGAAAGGACAAAAAAATCCAAAAGCACAAAAGTGCAAAATGGCATGGGAATGAGGAACAAACGAATATTTCTGTTTACCATATGTTACAATCATATGGTGTCCAAGCTGAGAGCTACCTGAAGATAGAGGTAAAAAATGAAACTCATGTTCTTGGCCTCAAAAGAGTTATCTAGACTTTGAAATCTTGGTTTCCATTTTTCCCTAAATTGGCCTATTATCAATGATTAAAAGTACATACATCTGCCATTTGGGAAATCCAAATATCTAGAAGAGTTCAACATGTTGGTATTTATTGTCAAACAGTCTGTTGCTCAAAGAAGAAGTTGTCCAGAGATCTATGTTCACTAGGTAGTCGCCAATTGTTGTAGCTGCAATCTTTTTCCCAAATTTTTAAAATTTTGGACCCTCCTTTTGATTTTATCTTGCCTAAGATTGTTTGGTTCCCTGAAATATATATTTCCTCTGCCATAAATTTTAATCTTTTAAAGTCAAAAGTAAGGCCGATTGTTTTTCTTTCGGTTCTGGATTTGAGTAATCTAGCACTGTTGTTGTCTAGCCAATGCATAAGAACTATGGAGTTTTTGTTTGATTGTTTGGAGCATAAGGTCCGATTTTTGGTAATTTTGATCACTGTTGGAGGGCGGATGATGAGTTGACTATTTGTTCCGCTGTGTCGGAGGTTGAGTGAAATAATATTTCTGTCGCCCAGCTGAAAAGCCTCTCGGTTTATTTGAGTACTTAATGTTTTTTATTTTTTCGATGATCGCTGTCGGAAGTCAGTTGAACAACGAATCAGGGCATTAGTTCTCTATGTCACCGATGGACAACCCTGTTTTCGCCGATGCGCTTTAAGTGGTCTTTTTGGTTTTATTGTTTAAATTCTTTCTGACTTTATCACTATCGGATGTGTGTTGATATGTGAATCGAGGGATTAGTCTTCTATATCACTGTCATTTCGGAGGGAAAATAGAGAATGTGCTGATGAATAGTTCTTATTCTCATCGATTCTAGGGGTTTTACTGCTCAAACCCTTTGTTTTTTGATGATTTTTGTTTTCGCTATTGGAATGTTTTTTTACAAGTGGTTGGATTTTTTTAGCCTTTAACAGCGCCGCCATTTCGGAGTCCTTTTTGTTTGTCTTGTTGACGCTGTGGAGTATTTTGCGTCTCGAGGTTCCGATGAGTTAGTTATTAGGTGTTCCGATCGTCGATCATTTTATTCGATTGCAGAGGCCATAGTCTATATGTCTTCCGTCATTGCGGCTTTCTAGTGAACTGTTTTGCTGACGCGTTATGGTTAGTCCTTCCGCTCGCTGATGCCGATGTGTTTAGTGAGTAGTGGTTTCGATCTTCGATGCATGTATGACAAAATTTACTGTTTATTTCACTGACGTTTTATTTTTGCCACAGAACACTTGGTCTATATGACTTCCGCAATTACAGCTGCTTAGTGAACTAACCGTCCGGCATATTGTTATTATGTTTGCCGATTAAGAGTTTTCCACCTGATGCTTAGTATTTTTCCCACCGGTGAGGGTTTTTCCCTTTTTTTTTGTGGGTGCTTTTACTCTATTTTATGATACGGAGTTTTTCCAGGGATTTTGGTCAAATCTAGGTTTTCTCCGAGATGAAGAGCATAGTTTAGGGTTCGGATTGGCGGTTACATTGCTATGATTCATGCTTTCTTTGGAGGATTTTGAGTAAGTGTAGATGCACCCTGGATTGAGATAAAGAGTCTATTTTATCGGGCTTGTGATTTTAGTTTGGACAGTGGATTTAGCGGATTTCAAGACACAAACTCGCAGGATTTCTTTGTCTTGCCATTTTTTTTTTCATGCATTAACCCTGTGTATAGTTTATTTTATAGAATGCATATAGATAAGGTAAATAGACTGATACCATTTTTCAGTTATTCATGACAGGGTGATTGCTACTGCAAAAAAGATATGTCTAAAAGGAAAAGCAGAAGAAAGGAGGTAGCAAGGAAGGAAGAGAAAGAAAATGAAGAAGCAGAGATGAAGAAAGAGAAGAAGAAAGTAAGGGTCTGAGATCTCAATAGATCGATAGTAGTAGAGGCCCAGGCTTGGGAAAAGTTCATCTGCGACCAAGCTGGTCCCTCTTTATAAAAGTGCTATTAAATTTTCATTTAATGTAACGTATTGTACATCACTCACTAAAAGAAAAAATTGTGAGATTGAACGGTTGGGGGGGAGCCCAAAAGTCACAGGGGGCAGCCCAAAAGTTTTGCTATTTTGTATAAATAGAGGAGAGTTAGATGTAAGATGGGACTTTTTCCCAGATAGATTTGTGAGAGTATGTTGTAAGAAGAACTATTTCCTTTTGCAATAAATAATTACAAGTTTCTTGCTGGAGAAAGCTTGGTGGATTGTTCAAATGTTTTGCTATGGATTAGTTGAATGTGAACTATTTTGTTTTCAGCTTATGTCCATTAACTGTGAGATCGTTCTAACTCTTTGAACTTATGTTCTTGTTATGAATGCACTCTAGTTTATTCTATGAATTTTACACTATGAGTAATGAAGATTTTCATAAACAATAAGCTATCTTGTTGTTCATATATCTATTAATGTTCATGTGTTTTGAAATAAGTAACAGCTATCTGTGATTTTTCTTAATGCATGCACAGAAATACATTACTCATTGATAAATGATAATTTTGCTCCCTAGGGATTGGTTAGTTAGTTAGATTTAGTTTTATTGATGTGTGTGATTTAGATTCGAGAGAGTTAAGAACCTGCGCATCACATTGTGACCACTCCTCGTTATCTCTATCAATTTGCATTCTTAGATAGGCACTTGCATATCATACTTAAACACCAAAAACTAAAAATATACACGTGGACCGGGTCGTAACTGGTAAATCCTTTAATTTGTTACTTGACCTACGGTAGCCGGATCGTAAACCGAACAGATTCCCCACACCAAACAATAACGGGCTAGTTGGGAACGTTTATTGGGGAGAATCCCTAACTGTTGTTACCTTCGATTTTCTAGGCCTCAACACAACCACAGAGTTTAAACTAGAAAATACAGATTGCAACATATTTGTAAATTAACCAATGTGATATTAATATTACTGCCTTACCTCTCTTGAAAGAGTCGAAACCAGAAGCTTTTGTACGACTTCTTTTAAATATATTGCAGAGAAAATTTCAGCCTCTTCCATAACTTTCTCGTTGGGAAAGGTAATGAGGGAAGCCCTAAATAAATTCAGAACGGTTCTTATCTCTCCCTCTGTTTTATTGGCGAAACAACCAAACTGCCCTTTCTTGTCTTTGAATTGTTCCAATACATTTGACATATTAATAATATATTAATGTATTAACAATCAATATCTGCACGTTGATGGCAGTGGGCGACCATATTGAAAAAAATTCAGCTAGTCATCTATTTATGTAATGTGGATGAATTCCTGAATAGTCAATGCTCATTTATTAATAAATCTGGATGTATACCTGAAGAGTTAGTTATTACTAAAAACTTATAGAATTTGAATGCATACATAAGATTAGCACATAAATTCCAGATTTATAGTCATTTATTAATAAAATTCTGGATGTATACCGCAAAAGTCATTTAGCAATAATAAATTTGAATATTGTATACCTAAATACACAGTGTATCCTTGTAGTCGAAGAGTTCAAAGTCCCAAGGCGGTTGAGTTCAGATCAGTCACTACACTCTGTCTCCCACATCCAATGCCTTTTTCACCCCAATGACTACCGACCAACGTAATTTGACGTTTGTTATAAAGGATATATAAAAGATCCAGAAACTATGATAACGACGATGTGGAGAGCACATACCAATAAATGTAATCGAGTGTTGTTTTGATGTCATTTATGAAATGTCTATCGATCCCCAAATGTTCAACGTTATCGACCAACAGAAGGTATTGAAGGAGATCAGTGATGGAAGAAATGGATTCTCCATCTTCCACATACATTGAAATGAACAAATCATTGACTTCTCGTATAAGTATATACTCCCTTTCATGGTAATAAGATTCCTGATTCATATTACATTAAATAAATACACAAATTAGTTTAATTAATTGTGAAATAAAGAGTATGCAGTAGAATAAATGAAAATGAAAATGAGGGTAGTATTAATTACCCACCCGATAAGGCGTTGAGAGAGAGTGTATGAAATGATCGTCCCAGAGATTGAAATGATGATTGGCTATGCGTCGAATTTGTAGAGCATTATCACCTACATCTGTTCTCAAAGTCATGTTTATGAAAAGAGCAACCACATATTTCCTTCCAGAAGTTGGGATTGTTCTACGGAGAGGCTTAAGCTGACGATGAGTAAAACTTATCCATGATCTGCTGAGGCACAATTGGGAAGACAACAGTTGGACAAATGCATGAATAGCCATTCTATAGATTTTGTCCTACAAGGATATCTCAAAGGAGAGAACTCAAATTTGTGGTACCGTAGGAATCCTATGATTGCCATTTCATACTTATACCGAATTGCACTTGCATTGGTTATGTGAATGCAAAGCGATAATAGATTATGTGATGCTTATGTGATTTCATGAGATTATGTTAGGCACCGCACATGGACTGAAGAGAGGCGATGTGATAGCGCAGTTCTAATGACATCATGGAAGTCAAAACTCCTTTCTCGTGCACATGTTATTTATTTCTAATAAGGTCTATTTATTCCATTAAATGCAACTTGAAAAATACTTTATCTTAAATCAAATTTGAAATCTATATTATTTGTAGTGATTTTATTGGTTTTATAACAAACCTTAGCGCGCTCTTTCACTTCACCTGTGGAGGGTATGTGACTTCATCAGATTATGTGGTGCTCATATGATTTGAAACCAATTACATAGGTGAAAAAGGATTTTATTACTTCCCGATAATGTCATAGATTTTCTTGGTCCCTGATAATTTCGCTGAACGGTTGATTACTCACATTACCTTATGATTAAATTTGTCAATAACACAATTGAAACAATCAATATGTGACGCCAAATGAGATGTTTTATGACGCCAAATCTGTCAAATCACAATTAAAAAATCCTTTGTAGTAATAACAATCATCCGAGTCATTAACATTATAAAGTTACAAGAAACATGTTACATGTGGCTAACTGAATATTACAGACTAACGTCAAATATTACATTGATTGAAACAGGTGGTAAAGACACTCACGAATTGAAACAGTGGTAAAGACACTCATCACTGACTCCTGCTGTTGAATGGTCTAATAAAACAAAACGCCAGACGTCTGTATATGTTATTTTCAGTACCACACTTATTGAATCATATGTTATGCTATTTTAATACCACAATTATTGAATCAATAATAGAGTATTGCCACTATATATATCAACACAACAATAAAATTTATCTCTTAGCACTATAAGTTAGCATCACATTTAATGTGTGGTATTTTAAAGTGATGGTATTACTATCATTTACAATTTCATGGTGTTAAGATGATGGTATTAACACCACGTATAATTTGTGATGTTAATATGATGTTAATGTTTATTGGAAATTATGTTTTTACTCATGTTTATTAAGAGAAATGCGATGTTGACACGCAGGTACCATACAGTGGTGCTAATAATTATTTGTCACATTGACATGGACATGGACATGTAGGATTTATTTATGGGGATTTTCACCATAAACACAACCATTTCACAAATAATTATTTTGTAAATAATTTAATTTAATTATTTATATTTGTTTCATATAAATAAATGATAAAGACTAATTTATGAATTTTTGCACCACAATGCCAACAAATTCAATTTCTTATTTTAACTCTATTTAAACAAATAAATTCACCATTCAATTCAATTCAATTATTACTTTAATACTAATTTTAAAGATGTCAAATCTCTCTAACTCATTCGGTTAAGGAGTGGGTAGCCTTAAAAAGGATATCCTAGGGGTTCAAACCCCTTAGGGGCCAGCTAGTTGAAAAGAGACACTAAAAAATCCAGCCATGTTAAGGGTTGGTGTGGTGTAGGTCAGGTACAAACAAAAAATACTATTTAAACAAATAAATACTTGGGACTCTTAATATTAGCAAATGACAAAAATAGCCCCACTTATATTACATGTTGTTAATATAGAGATATTAGCACCACATACATTATATGGTGTTAAAGTGATGATAGTTTTTGTTAATCTTATTCGAAATGGCATGCCCAATCATATATGTTAATTAGAAAAGTGGTGTATGATACTTTGACAAGTATAATAAGGAATTGATAAGTCATTTGCCACATTGATACATACAAATTTTAATAATGAGGGTTTGCACCAACTATAAAAAAAGATTCACAAGTAATTATTTTTTTAAATAACCCACTTGAACTATTTATTTTTAATTTTATTCAAGCAAATAAATGTTTTTAATATAGGCTTTGCATTCATTTTACAAAACTATTATTGAAAGATGATTAGAGAATTAATCAATTTTAATTTTTGAAGACTATAAAGATAAAAGTGTTTTGAATTGAAATTTATTTTTTTTGAATGATAATTTATTTATTTATAATAATGATTAATTATCAAATTGTTTGATGGGTATTAGTTCCATTACTTTGGCCTGGCTGTATAATAAAAAATTAGGGGAGGTCATTGCACGACTTTCCTATGAACTTATTGCTTCTCTTTCCCTTACGGAGCTCGCAAACAGATATCTAGAACAAATTTGGAAATTTAACTTTCCCTTAAAGATCATTTGTTTTAGTTGGCTCTTTTTTAACAATTCTATAAACACTTGGGACAATTTATTGAGAAAAGGATGGGTCGGTCCCAACTGTTGTTGTCTATGTCTCTCTAGTGCAGAATCTATTGATCATCTTTTCTCTGAATGTAGGTTTACTAAGAACATCATTGCAGGTCTCAACTCTGCACTTGACCGCTCCATTCAATGGAATGAGCCCACTTTTACACAAAACTGGGTGAACTGGTATAAATCCAAGAGGGTTTTTTTGTATCTTCCTTTGCTTATGTCATGGCAGGTTTGGATTGCCAAAAATAAGTATATCTTTCAAGATTTATGTACATATCCTAAACACATAATTGTCAAAATCTTAGAGATGCTGAAAGCACACCCCGTGCCTATTCTCCAGAATTCCAGTAGGAGATTAACAGCACCAACTCCATCTTTTGACTTCCCTGCTGGTTTTTTTGATGGTGTAGGTTCCAATGGGATTGGGGGCATTGGTGTTCACATTTGTATCAGCAAGGAACACTACTTTTGTATTAATTGGGTGGGGGTTGCTGCACAAACACAAGATATGAATTACTTGCGCTCTGGGTACTGCTGGTATTTTCACCTTTTTTAGGGCCGCCTTATATAAACATCAGGGGAGACTCTTATGCAATCATTAATTGGTTCAATGGGCGGGCCACACTATATACATTGGAACTTGATGGATTGTGCCAACTTATCAGAGACCTCCAATCTTCCTTCATCCATCTTCATACTGCTCATGTATATAGAGAATATAATGTCAAGGCAGATAGCTTATCTAAGGAGGCTCTTCAATTAGCTTCAGGTAGTCTCCATTTCATGGAATTCACTGAGGGTGAATGCATTGGGATGGGTACTTTTCAGCTCATATGATTTCTGACCTTCTTACTTCTAAAGCCAACATGGGCTCGAGTATGATAACACACCTTCTAGTGGTTCATTAGTGGCTTTGACCACTCTCATTACTGTATAGTGGCTTTGACCACTCTCTTCTCTAAGCAGGACTACCTGGAAGAGCCTCCTTAGATTAGCTACCATGCCTTGCATTAATCCTCTATGGCTGAGGGTATGATGATACTATAGTGATGTTCTATGTATTGCTTTTATTCTTGTGCTGGGAGGTATCAATCCATGGATTAGGTACTTCTCTTGCATACTGATTGAGCTCTCCTCTTGTGGCTTGATGCCCTTATTTTTGTATATGCTCCCTGTGCTGCAAACAAGTTACCTTTGATTCAATGAATAACAAGGAGCCACTATATTTCTCCTAAAAAAATTAGATACAAATAAAGTGTCCGAATCATGGTTCTTGTCACGTTACTAAGATGACGTTGGAGTGAAAACCCATAAAAATTCAGCAAGTTAAAAATGATATCAAACATCAAAACAAAAAAGATTTAACCATGCCACTCAATGTCACGTGGATGACTCACATACCTAATCCATAATAACAAAACAAGGGCGAAAAACAAGTGAGTTGTCATAAAAATAAATAAAAAGTATTTATTGAATGAGATACTACATGTATATAAAAAATTACAAAATATAAAAGTAATATAAACCTTCAAATAATACCATATTGAGATTTTAACTTCTAACAACTTCTCACGATTTTACCAATATACCATAATCCAATCAACATCACTTGATTGTGATTTTTAGAGAATGCGACATATGAATGAACCTTTTTAATTTGTACAAGGTCACTTTATCATGTATAATCCATGAAGATGAAGATGAACCTTTGAACCTTTTTAATTTGCACAAGGTCACTTTACCATATATAATGCATAATATGGGTGGGTGATGCGTGGTAACATATTTCTTGTGATATTATCATAAAAGTTAAACCTTAACCCTTAATATTTTCAATATAAAAGATTACTTTGATTAATAACATTTTTTTAAATAGATGTGTAGTCAATATCTTATCCGGATTTATGCATGAACGAAATGAAATAGCAGATACAGAGTCATAACAATAGACATTTTGCAAAGATAACAAAGATACAATAAACCCATATTCTATTAAATGGCGGAAATAGAACAAACTGTAATACAATTGCTAGAATGGTGGTAGCTATCTCTGCGAAGAGATGTGGCTGCTACGCTCATTCGTGCCAAGCTGAATACAAAATGAGGCCAAAGGGGCCTATTTATAATAAGTATGAGGTGAGAACCCCAAAAGTCCAAAACGTAACCCTAGAAGATGAACCGTCATAAAGTTTGTGGCCCCATGGTGGTAAGTTGAATAGTCAACTTCCCAAGGTCATAACTTTTGTATACGATGTTCGATTTGGGCATTCGATAGCTCGTTGGAAAGGTATGTCTAAGCTTTACAGCTTTTGGTCAACCAAATGCATGTTGATGGCAACCATTTGGCCGCGAATCTCCAAAAAACGTCATTTAGGGCCTCAAAATGGCCCCTGAAGTTTAGGACCCGAAAAACTGTAGAAAAATAACTAAGAAACTGCCACAATGGACAATTGTTTTGAGCCAGTGGAATAGGTGGGTGGCCACCGATCTCCATCTGGATCAATCCTCCCTCCTTAGGAAGCAATGGTCTCCATTGTGTCGAATCCCGTATCATATCTCGAACTGTGTGTTGAGTTGATCTCATGGTGCGACATTTGTTGAAGTGACAAGGCTGCTTTTCTTTGGCATCCCGAGAGGGCTGTAATTGTTGTCTGGATGATTTGTTTCTGGATGAGCACCCTGAATGCGTGGCCTTGCATTGTAGAGGTACTCAGATAGATGAGGAAACAATGGCTTTGTCTTCTTCTTGTGTCTGATGAGCAGAAACACCCTGTGTAGAGGGTGTGGAGGTCTCTGTGATCTTATGTTCTCCTTTAGACGTAATTGTGAAGAGGAATAATTTTCTGGTGTGGGAGCTTATCTTCCTACCCTTCGAGACTTTGTTAGGTGCAATTGTCTCTGGGATCCGGTAGAGTTGTCCTCCCAAAGTGACAATGGCACTGAGAGGCTGTGACTCATATACAGCATGACGCTTCCACATATTTGGTTGTCCTAAAAGAACATCACAGACTTCAAGTAGGGCCACATCACACAGTACCTCGTCTTTGAAAGGCTTGATTCCATATGGTAGGAGGCATTGTTGAGTAATGTGGATACCTCGTCCTTGGCTTAGCCAATCGATGCTGTAAGGTTGCGGGTGTGGTGTTGTAGGAAGCTCCAATCTCTTGACGGCTTCTTCTAAGATGAGGTTCTTTTGCCTGCCGTTGTCAACAACAAAATGTAGAGGCATTCCCTTCACCCACATCTGCGAGTGGAATAGGCGCTCCTCTGCCTCTGACTCTTCAGGATCCTCTAGTTGAATCTGTGCGGTAGCAACAGTGGCAGTGGGATCTGCATCAATGATCTGCCTCCCATTGTGTGCGGTTATGGCATTGGGTTCAAAATCAGAATCAGGATCTAATTCTGAAGATTTGATCTTAGCCACTAATGACTGCTTTGAGTGACATTCATCAGTGTTGTGCCAAGGGATTTTATGAAATTTGCACCACTTACCAGTGTCCTTCTTTGTCTTTCCATCTCCCTTCTTTGCTTATGGCGGGGACTGGTTGTCCTTTCCTTGTCCTGTGTTTTGCAGGCCAGGGTTTCCCTTGCCTTGCTTCTGCGGTGGGTGCGCAGGTCCAAAGTCTCGCTTGTTCTTTTGTTGAAATTTCTCCTTGATTTTGATAGCATACTGATAGGCGGATCCAAGTGAAGAGATGTTGAGGAAGTCCATCTCAGTTCGGATGTACCGATGTAGACCACTGCGATATTTCAAAATCAGGTGTCGCTCGGAGTCCTTGATACTCAGCTTTGTATGCAAGGTATGAAATTTGTTGGTGTACTCCGACACTGTCTGGTCCCTTTCTTGACGCATAATGGTCCATTTTGTGTACTGGTCATCATAGTTTCCCATAGGGTAATACTGTTCCCTGATGGCATCTATGAAAGAGGCCCAAGTGGGATTTGTTTCAAACATTCCAGACTCGTCTGATGAGTTTTTCTCACAATAAGTACCCCAACAATTTTGGACATAGGGGACTGCCTTAAGGAGCGCAAAGGTGATCTTTTCTCTGTCGAAAAAATTGTGGACAGAGAAATACCCTTCTAGAACATTCAAGCAATTATCTAGGGCATCTGCATCAATATTGCCTTCAAATAAAGGAATATCAAAGTTAACTTGTACCTTAAAGGGAGTTGCATCCCTGAACCAACTGCTCATTGAAGATGCACTTGCCGTTGCCGGCATTTGCCGAAGGATTTGGGCGAAACTATCCATCATCTCGTTCCTCTATCGGTCGAGGGATTCCTCGAGCAGCGACTTGATAGGATCTCTTGCTCCACCGTCTCTCTTTTCTTCCACCATGGGAGGTCATTTGGGATGGCGAGAATGATCAAGTGAAACTAGTTCGAGACCAAACTCTCTATACTCAGACCTCGTCGGGGACATGCGCCGAGAAATAATCAAAGAGTAGATTGCTCTGATACCACTGATCCGGATTTATGCGTGAACGAAATGAAATAGCAGATACAGATTCATAACAATAGACATTTTGCAAAGATAACAAAGATACAGTAAACCCATATTCTATTAAATGGCGAAAATAGAACAGACTGTAATACAATTGCTAGAATAGTGGTAGCTATCTCTGCAAAGAGATGTGGCTGCTACACTCATTCGTGCCAAGCTCAATACAAAATGAGGCCAAAGGGGCCTATTTATAATAAGTATGAGGTGAGAACCCCAAAATTCCAAAACGTAACCCTAAAAGATGAAACGTCATAAAGTTTGCGGCCCCACGGTGGTAAGTTGAACAGTCAACTTCCCAGGGTCATAACTTTTGCATACGATCTCCGATTTGGGCGTTCGATAGCTAGTTGGAAAGGTCTGTCTAAGCTTTAAAACTTTTGGTTAGCTAAATTCATGCTAATGGCAACCATTTAGCCCCGAATCTCCAAAAAAATTCGTTTAGGGCCTCAAAATGGCCTCGAAAGTTTAGGACCCGAAAAACTGTAGAAAAATAACTAAGAAACTGCCACAATGGACAATTGTTTTGAGCCAGTGGAATAGGTGGGTGGCCACCGATCTCCATCTGGATCAATATCAAACCATTTTGAAGGGTATTTTCTCCTTATTACCTCCTATAATTGTTATATTATTCTCTACTTCATTTACATACTTTAAAATGAAAACCATATTTTAACACCAACATGCAACTCGAATAATCACCATTATTAGTCTCTTTTTTTGGTTGGATTAATAGAGTCATAACTTGACCATATTCACTTAATTTCGTTAGGCTCATGAATGAGAAAGGAAGTGGGTGGTGCCTTTGAAATTAGAACAATAATATGGTGGCCAAGTAGGTGCTTGCAACACATGGAATCATAATAAGTCCCAACAATTTCTTCGACACACCACACTATAATATGTCCATAGAAAACATGAATGATAGTAATGTGCTTATGAGTTATAAATAGTTTTTCTTTTGTGTCGTGATAGCTTTGAGTTAAAAATCTAGAGCAGATAGATAAGAATTATAATGTACATAATAAATTTTGTGGCGAGTGCATATTTATTCCTTCAAAGGAGGAGTTGGGAATTCGAGGCAACACGTATGAACAAATACATTTTGTGGTGAGTGCATATTTCTTTCTTCAAAGGACAAGTTGGGAATTTAAGGCAACATGTATGCATAAATGATTGAACTACATGATATGATTGGATGGATATGGATGAGTTTTAATTATGTGGATAGGTATTTAGATATTTATATTGATAGGCATTTAGATATTATTTCAGATTTCGGACTTGCTTGAGCGAATTAACAAGATTGACTTAAGTGTAATACGTGTATAGCAGGGATCCATTTCATGGTGGTCGTATTTTGTTATGTTTAAATGCATCTTGATTAAGATTTAAATAAGCTTCAGTTAATGTTTTTTGTTTTTTCATATCATTTTTTGTTTTTTTTGTTTATTAAATAGTATTTGTTTTGTGCTTATATTAACTCTAACAATTATCTAGTATATGAAATGTTGGACTTTCTTGAGTAGATCAACAAAATTAAACCCGACTGTAACAAGTGTACAACCGAGATTCATTTCATGGTTGTTGTATATTGTTATACTTAAAATGCATCTTGATTGAGATTTAAATAAGCTTCAGTTAAGGGAATATCAGTTTTTAAATGGATAATCCTAAGTATCTGGTAATTAGTTTAATGTTTTGCCTTTGTTTAACAACCAACCATCTCCATAAAAATAAATGGCTGAACATATCCATTAAAATTCATTAACCACTTTACTTGTAGTTGTGCTACTTTATGTCTATTTAAGATTTAATGAGAGGCAAAATATAAAATGTTCCTCATTATTACAAAGTGTGACTAAATTTTTTCCAAAGGTTTTGTCTTTATTTACATGACCACATGTCATGTTTGTGGTGGTCATTATCAGAAAGTGTACCTTAATTCTTCACAAAGTTTTTGTGTCTTTCTTTACATGACCACATATTTGTGGTGGTCATTACAAAAGTTTTGTTTGTTTGTTTAAATATAATTAATAATTTATTACACTAATCTTATATATATTTACTTGTTGTAATTACACTTGTTTTATATTTTATATATGTTTACTTGTTGCAATCACACTTGTTTTATATTCAATGCTTATTATTTCTAATTAGTTGGCATTGATATGATCTATGTTCATGATTCTTTTTTTGAAATTTTTTAACAAGTTAGTGATCATCTATATTTTCATCTTTGCTTTACTCTAAGTATATAAATAATTTTATTTGTATTTCATGTAAAAGATAAAATAATTATATTTCTTTTTAAGTTATATAATGAAATAATGAAAACAACTCTAATAAAATTTATAATTTAATTTCTATTTTAAAGAATGTAAGATTATATACTAAATATTACAAATACACACGTTTGGAGTGCTTTGTTAGTTTTATTTGTAGAAATCCATTATTCAAATCCAAACCAAGGGCTATATGAGAGACATGGTTGGCATTACTAAAGTATTAAACCAAAGGGGTGTATGAGCTACATGGTTGGGATTACTAAAGTTCTTGAAACTTGACTAAAGTTTACTTATTCAAATCCAAACCAAGGGACCCAAGGGGGTGTGTGAGCTACATAGTTGGTGTCATAAGTATTTGAAACTTGACTAACGTTTACTTATTTATTTATATTTCTTTCTTAAAGAGATAACATTTGAAGTTAGCATCTAGTGGCCCTATGTTTCATGTAGGAATATTACTGGTGTGATTATTCATTAATTCAAATAATTTTTTTAAAAATTTTATTAAATTTTTTTTTTACATTTTTCTTATTATAAGAAAGAGAGAAAGAAGATGAACATTTTTTAATATTTATGTCAGTGAAGAGAAAGAAGATACAAGTATTTCTTGCCATGTAGAAAGAATAGAAGTTTAAACAAATAAAAAATCTTATTATTATTATTTTTAATAAATTAAATGTAAAATATCACAACATTTATGTCCTATCTTTTGAGACTCAGATATCTCAACTTAAGATGCAACATTCAAGTTTAGAGAGTAAAATCAGAAATTACAAAGGGCCAATTCCAGTATATTCAGGATATTGAGACCTTATCCCTGGCCATTGCTACGGTGTCCCCTACTACTTTGTCAAACCATTCTCCCATTACTTGCTCTGAGCTTCCAGTTTTATAGCCTCTCACTAATCCCTCTCTGGACCAGTCCCCTGCTTTTACTCTGGAGGACTTTCGCCCCCTTCCAAGACTTACTCCTCCTACTACTATTGAGACACCCCACAACCCTATCTCCTCTCCTTCCTTTATGGATCCATCTCTCCTTAAGGTCCTAGACATCTTTTCAGACAAATCACCTATTTCACCTTCCATGATCCCTTTGGATTCTATTAGATTTGAAAATGTGACGATCATGAAATATAGAAAAGATAAACCCTCGGATGCTTCTAGAATTGCATGTCACTATATCCCTCTATCAGCTAGGATCAAAGAAGTTGCTAGATCATCTAATCCCCCTTAGGAACTTAGAGCACTGTCACCTAGTCCTCAGGCTGACCCATGAGGATCATTTGCTTGAACATCCGTGGGTTTGGAGGGATCCCCAAACAAAAATCCCTCACGTCCCTGTTCTCTTCTCTGAAACCTGACATGATACTGATCCAAGAAACCATGTGTGATCACTTTACTTCTCTACGCCACTTTTCTAAACTTAAACCAAGATGGAATTTTTGTGCCCTCGACTCTCATGGTCTCTCGGGTGGACTCCTATTTGGTTGGAATCCACATATTACTCGCTGCAAAGCCTTCCATTCCTTTGCTGGTATCCTTCTCAAATCTAGATTCAAGGGCGATGATTATGTCTTCTCCATTTTGAACTGCTATGGTCCCTACAATAACCGTGTCACTTTCTGGGATAATGTCCTGGCTGGAGGCATTTTTAATTATCCCAACCTAATACTAGCTGGGAATTTAAACTTCACTCTTTCTGATTCCAAGATTTGGGGCATTAATGCTCGTATGGACCACATGGTTCATTACTTTAAATACCTATTAGACTCTTCAAATATGGTGGACTTAAATCCCTACCACACTGGTCTGACTTGGAGGAATGGGAGAACTGGTACTGAGGGTGTTAGCAAGAGACTAGATAGGTTTTTGGTTTCTCTCCAACTTATTCCTATCTTAAATTCCTATCATTCCTGGATACATCCCTTTGAAATCTCTCATCATTACCCTATGTGTCTTGAGTGGAGCCTGTCTCCCTCCTGTCACAACTACCCTTTTAAGTTCAATAGGGCTTGGCTCTTGGAACAAGGGTTTCCTAATATTGTCCACTCTTCTTAGAATGCCCAGCTACATTGTTCACTTGATCCTATGACCTCACTTACTTGTAAACTTAAGAGCCTCAAAGTTTGTGTCAAGGATTGGGAAAAAAAGATGAATCTGGCCAAAGCTAAAGCGGAAACTAATATTGATTTTCCCATTTAGGTTCTCCTTACTACTCATATCTCAGGAATTCTATCTGTTTATGATTCCACCCAGCTCACACAACTTAAGGAAAGAAAGAGAACTTTATTGATTCACTAGATTCTTACGTGGAATCTCAAGAGTAGAGTGGACTGGCTAAGCGAGGATCCCTGCTAATACCAAATTTTTTCATACCTTTGCATCAGCTAGAAGAAACTCTAAGAAAATTTGGGGCCTATTGAATCATCATGGTGAATTGATTGAAGATGAAAATCAGCTCAAGCATTTGGGTGTTTCACACTTCTCCGATCTCTTGACTGATGACAGGCAAACCAATATTGAAGACCAACTCAAAGTTATCAGTCTTTTTCCTTCCTTTGTGCTTGATGAAGAAAAAGTTTCGTTTATGGATGACCCTGCTCTCTTTGAAATTGAAGGAATACTTAAAGGTTTCAAAAAAGATAAAACTGGCCTAGATGGTTGGTTGGTTACATTTTATCTCCATTTCATCGACCTGGTTGGTCTTGACATTCTGAGGGCTGTTGCTCAATCTATGTCTAAGGGTAGGGTGTCGAGTGCTCTTAATTCTAATTTCATCAAACTTATCCCCAAGTGTGACAATCCTACCTCTTTTGCAAACTTTAGACCCATATCTCTTTGTAATCTGGCTTATAAAATCATTTCGAAGCTGGAAGCTATTAGACTTAAGCCTATCTTGGACCGAGCCGTATCGCGGAATCAGTTTAGGTTCCTTCTTAATAGGCAAATCATTGAGCCTACTGGCATAACACAAGAAGTAATGCATTCGATTAAAGTTGAAAAGAAAAATGTATTGATCCTCAAGCTGGATCTGGTCAAGGCCTTTGATAGGGTGAAATGGACTTTCCTTAGACTAGTGTTGTTGCAAATTGGCATCCCGCTGTGTGGTGTGAATTGGATTATGGGTTGTGTAGTATCTTCAAATTTTGCAGTCCTTGTAAATGGTTTGCCATCAGATTTCTTTATAATCTCTAGGGGCATCAGTCAAGGATGCCCCCTATCTCCCCTTCTCTTCATCCTAATTATAGAAAGCCCGAGTCTTATGATTTCCAATGCAGCTCGGAGTGGTCTTATAGCCGGTGTCAAGATAACAACATCACTTAATCTCACTCATTTGCTATTTGTATATGATGTCATTTTGTTTGGTCTTGCCACCCTTGAGGAATGGGAGCACTATAAAGAAATTTTAAACCTCTTTTGCTCTGCGACTAGAATGAAAAATCCTAATTTCTGTATAATGAGGTTGATGAACATTTCAGAACTATTATCTCGACCTTGCTACCATAAAAAATGGAGCCACTCTTGACAGGTTTCAAATACCTGGGATACTATATCAAACCTCTGAGTTACTGTGTTAATGACTGGCGCTTGCTAATCAAAAAATTTGAGAAAAGATTAAGCAACTAGACTTATAGGCTTCTATTTCTCGGGGGAAAGCTTGTACTTGTCAAATCAATATTTTTGGGGCTGGCGGTCTATTGGCTCACCTTGGCTAGGATGCCTAGGTCTATACAAAACTTCATCAAAAGATCCATATTCAACTTTCTTTGGGGTAGTTCTACTAGTAATCATAGATATCATCTGGTGAATTGGCATAAGTTGTCCAGTCCATACTCCTTTGGTGGATGGAGCATTAAAAATTTGGACTGGTTCAGTTTCGCGCTCAGACTTAAAAGTTTTTGGCTAGTAATTAATGGTGAGAGCTACTGGTCATTAATTGTCAAGCGTAAATACCTTAAGGATAATTCTGTTGCTGAATGGTTAAGAGTATAGGTCTTTAACATATATGGCACCTCTTACATATGGAATGGTTTCCTCAGAGCTCTATCATGGATAACTAGATGCTTGGGATGGAAGACTAGGAATGGTCAAAGTATAAAGATTGGGGTACACCTAATCGTTGGTCTGTCCAGTGATTATGTGCTTCTTGAGGACTTGAGAATCTACCTAGCAGATTATGGCATCATGTCAATGGAAGATGCTCACACTGGGGATTTGGGTTCTTATACTTGACATTATTGGTTTATTGCTGATCATCTAGAGCTCGATGGAGATTGGAAGGTGGCCTGGAATACATACATAGATGGCTTTTCTCATGCAGGGATTCGTCTTAGACAAGGGCCAAATACTTTGGCTTGGATATATAATAAAAAATCAGGGAATGTCACTGCACGACTTGCCTATGAAATTATTGCTTCTCTTTCCCTTACATAGCTTGCAAACAGATATCTGGAACATATTTTGAAATTTAACTTTCCCTTAAAGATCATTTGTTTTAGTTGGCTCTGCTTTAACAATTCTATAAACACTTGGGACAATTTATTGAGAAAAAGATGGGTCGGTCCCAACTGCTGTTGTCTATGTCTCTCTAGTGTAGAATCTATTGATCATCTTTTCTCTGAATGTAGGTTTACTAAGAACATCATCGCAGGTCTCAGCTCTGCACTTGACCACTCCATTCAATGGAATGAGCCCACTTTTGCACAAAACTAGGTGAACTGGTATAAAACCAAGAGGGTTTTTTTGTATCTTCCTTTGTTTATGTCATGGAAAGTTTGGATTGCCAGAAATAAGTATATTTTCAAGATTTATGTACATATCCTAAACACATGATTGTCAAAATCTTAGAGATGCCGAAAGCACACCGTGTGCCTATTCTCCAGAATTCTAGTAAGACATTAACAGCACCAGCTCCATCTTTTGACTTCCCTGCTGGTTTTTTTGATGGTGCAGGTTCCAATGGGATTGGGGGCATTGGTGTTCACATTTGTATCAGCAAGGAACACTACTTTTGTATTAAAATGGGTGGGGGTTGTTGCACAAACACAAGATATGAATTACTTGCCCTCTAGGTACTGCTAGTCTTTTCACCTTTTTTAGGGCTTCCTTATATAAACATCAGGGAAGACTCTTCTACAGTCATTAATTGGTTCAATGGGTGGGCCACACTATCTACATTGGAATTTGATGGATGGTGCCAACTTATTAGAGACCTCCAATCTTCCTTCATCCATCTTCATACTGCTCATGTATATAGAGAATATAATGTCAAGGCAGATAGGTTATCTAAGGAGGCTCTTCATCTAGCTTCAGGTAGTCTCCATTTCATGGAATTCACTGAGGGTGAATGCATTGGGATGGGTACTTTTCAGCTCATTTGATTTCTGACCTTCTTACTTCTAAAGCCAAGATGGGCTCTGAGTATGATAACACACCTTCTAGTGGTTGATTAGTGGCTTTGACCACTCTCATTACTGTATTGTGGCTTTGACCACTCTCTTCTCTAAGCATGACTACCTAGAAGAGCCTCCTTATATCAACTACCATGCCTTGCATTAATCCTCTGTGGCTGAGGGTATGATGATACTATATTGATGTTCTATGTATTGCTTTTATTCTTGTGTTGGAAGGTATCTATCCTTGGATTAGGTACTTTTCTTGGATACTGATTGAGCTCTCCTCTTGTGGCTTGATGCCCTTATTTTTGTATATGCTCCATTGCTGCAAACAAGTTACCTTTGATTCAATGAATAACAAAGAACCGCTATATTTCTCCTAAAAAAAGTAGATACAAATAAAGTGTCCAAATCGTGGTTCTCGTCAGTTACTAAGATGACGTTGGAATGAACACCCATAAAAATTTAGCAAGTTAAAAATGATTTCAAACATCGAAACAAAAAAGATTTAACCATGCCACTCAATGTCACGTGGATGACTCACATACCTAATCTATAATAACAAAACAAGGGCGAAAAACAAATGAGTTGTCATAAAAACAAATAAAAAGACTTTATTGAATGAGATACTACATGTATATAAAAAATTACAAAATATAAAAGTAATATAAACTTTCAAATAATACCATATTGAGATTTTAACTTCTAACAACTTCTCACGATTTTAGCAATATACCACAATCCAATCAACATCACTTGATTGTGATTTTTAGAGAATGCGACATATGAATGGACCTTTTTAATTTGTACAAGGTCACTTTATCATGTATAATCCATGAAGATGAAGATGAACCTTTGACCCTTTTAATTTGCACAAGGTCATTTTACCATATATAATGCATAATGGGTGGGTGATGGGTGATAACATATTTCTTGTGATATTATCATAAAAGTCAAACCTTAACCCTCAATATTTTCAATATAAAAGATTATTTTGATTAATAACAATTCTTTAAATAGATGTGTAGTCAATATCAAACCATTTTGAAGGGGATTTGCTCCTTATTACCTCCTATAATTGTTATATTATTCTCTACTTCTTTTACATACTTTAAAATGAAAACCATATTTTAACACCAATATGCAATTCGATAATCACCATTATTAGTCTCTTAATTGTGTTGGATTAATAGAGTCATAATTTGACCATATTCGCTTAATTTCATTAGGCTCGTGAATGAGAAAGGAAGTAGGTGGTGCCTTTGAAATTAGAGTAATAATATGGTGGCCAAGTAGGTGCTTGCAACACATGGAATCATAATAAGTTCCAACAATTTCTTGGACACGCCACACTATAATATGTCCATATAAAACATGAATGATAGTAATGTGCTTATGAGTTATAAATAGTTTTTCTTTTGTGTCGTGATAGCTTTGAGTTAAAAATCTAGAGCGGATAGATAAGAATTATAATGTACATAATACATTTTGTGGTGAGTGCATATTTCTTCCTTCAAAGGAGGAGTTGGGAATTCGAGGCAATACGTATGAACAAATACATTTTGTGGTGAGTGCATATCTCTTTCTTCAAGGAGTTGGGAATTTAAGGCAACATGTATGAACAAATGATTGAACTACATGGATGAGTTTTAATTACATGGATAGGTATTTAGATATTTATGTTGATAGGAATTTAGATATTATTTCAGATTTCAGACTTGGTTGAGCGAATTAACAAGATTGACTTAAGTGTAATACGTGTATAGCAGGGATCCATTTCATGGTGGTCGTATCTTGTTATGTTTAAATGCATCTTGATTAAGATTTAAATAAGCTTCAGTTAATGTTTTTTGTTTTTTCATAATTTTTTTGTTTTTTTTGTTTATTAAATAGTATTTGTTTTGTGCTTTTATTAACTCTAACAGTTATCTAGTATATGAAAATTTGGCCTTTCTTGAGTAGATCAACAAAATTAAACCCGAGTGTAACAAGTGTACAACCGAGATTCATTTCATGGTTGTTGTATATTGTTATACTTAAAATGCATCTTGATTGAGATTTAAATAAGCTTCACTTAAGGGGATATCAGTTTTTAAATGGATAATCCTAAGTATCTGGTAATTAGTTTAATGTTTTGCCTTTGTTTAACAACCAACCATTTCCATAAAAATAAGTGGCTGAAACATACCCATTAAAATTCATTGACCACTTTACTTGAAGTTGTGCTACTTTATGTCTATTTAAGATTTAATGAGGCAAAATATAAAATGTTCAACATTATTACAAAGTGTGACTAAATTTTTTCCAAAGGTTTTGTCTTTCTTACATGACCACATGTCATGTTTGTGGTGGTCATTATCAGAAAGTGTACCTTAAATCTTTACAAAGTTTTTGTGTCTTTCTTTACATGACCACATATTTATTTGTGGTGGTCATTACATTAGGTTCGTCTTCAACTAAAAGTTTTGTTTGTTTGTTTAAATATAATTAATAATTTATTACATTGATCTTATATATTTACTTGTTGTAATTACACTTGTTTTATATTTTATATATGTTTACTTGTTGCAATCACATTTGTTTTATATTCAATGTTTGTTATTTCTAATTAGTTGGCATAGATATGATCTATGTTCATGATTCTTTTTTTGAAATTTATTAACAAGTTAGTGATTATCTATGTTTTCATCTTTGCTTTATTTTAAGTATATAAATAATTTTATTTGTGTTTCATGTAAAAGATAAAATAATTATATTTCTTTTTAAGCTATATAATGAAATAATAAAAACAACTCTAATAAAATTTATAAATTATAATTTAATTTCTATTTTAAAAAATGTAAGATTATATACTAAATATTATAAATACACAAGTTTGGAGTGCTTTGTTAGTTTTATTTCTAGAAATCCATTATTCAAATCCAAACCAAGGGCTATATGAGCGACATGATTGGCATTACTAAAGTATTAAACCAAAGGTGTGTATGAGCTACATGGTTGGCATTACTAAAGTTCTCGAAACTTGACTAAAGTTTACTTATTTATTTATATTTGTTTCTTAAGTTAGCATCTAGTGGCCCTATGTTTCATGTACGAATATTACTAGTGTGATCATTCATTAATTCAAATATATATTTTTTTAAATTTTTAAATTTTTTTTTTTACATTTTTCTTATTACAAAAAAGAGAAAGAAGATGAACATTTTGTAATATTTATATCAATGAAGGGAAAGAAGATACAAGTATTTCTTGCCATGTAGAAAAAATTGAAGTTTAAATAAATAAAAAATTTTATTATTATTATTTTTAATAAATTAAATGTAAAATATCACAACATTTATGTCCTATCTTTTGAGACTCAGATATCTCAACTTAAGATGCAACGTTCAGGTTTAGAGAGTAAAATCAGAAATTACAGAGTTAGAGTTGTGGTTACATAGGCACAAGGACAGATTCAACCACGGTTCGCATGATTACCAAATTCTTTACTTCAAAAGCTATCTGAACTCCACATGCAACGTTAACAAGAAATTAGAAAGTTGACTTCAATGTTGGTAACGCTGAAGCCATCCCTGTATTTGTAGAGGTGGCATAAAGCTTTCAGAAAGTCAAAAGCATATTTCTTGGAAGAAATGGGAACATTGCTGTCTGGTTTCAGAAATTCCCAGTTTAATTCATTCATCTCCTTCCTGATCAAAGCGTTGATGTGACCGAGAGCATCTTCTTCGGTTGATCCAGGATTGTCTTTCATATAACACGATATCGACTAAGCCTCTTCTCCACGCAACCTTTCTGTCTGCGTTAGCATTAGCCATGGCGATGTCAATATCATCTATATTCTGATTTTAGATGACAACCACTAAATAAAATACAGGTAATTAGATGACAGTACCTTGTAGCTGCGGGTGTCACCTTTTAGTCGGAGAATGGAACATGCCAAGTCATTAAGCTTCGAAGGAAAGTCTATTTCCTGCATTATGTGAAGAGGAAAGGGAATGTCCATTGTGAGGATGGGTTGCAATATGGTTATGCGATAACCGAAACTTACTTTTCCGTTATCCAGGTACTCCTCAAACGTTGGCAGATAACCACTGGAAATCCACTTCGCTTCCTTCATATCCGCATCATCATAAGCCTCCCACTGCACAGGCACGGCCGCACGGGCAAAGGAAATTAATTAATCACCCAGTCATGAAGTACGGTTATGAGAAAGAAATATATGTATAATGCTTTAATATTATGATGCATACAGCCTGTCGGGCATAGTTGAGCGTGTCTCGGCCTTGAGACTTCTCTGCCTCTCGCGCCAATTCATTTAAGGTTTCGTAAAACACCATGTACACTGATTTCATATATTCTGGAAGAGACTCTGTAGCCGATGGATGCCATCTGATGATATACTGTAAAAACAATTAGTAAGGAAAACATTAATCTTTTAAATTCATTAAATTGAATTGATAATCACGAGTACCACCTCTTAACAGCCGCTGTGAAGAGTTCGAGCTCGTCCATCCTTCCGAAGGTGTCGTAGATATCGTAGAGAACCATTGCCGCATGACCCAATTTGGCAAATCCAAGTCTGAATGGAGAATGTTTGGGGTCAATGGCAATGCAAGAGGCCAAAGCGTAGTATTCCACGTGACGATGCCGACTGAATGACAGTTTAAAGAAACCCCAATCTTTCCACCATCTGCACACATATTTAAAATTCGAATATTTGACCACTCAAATCCGAATTCGTCTATGAAGAAAGATATATATATATATATATATATATATATATATATATATATATTCCAATGACACAGCAGAGAGTATCACCTGGAGAGTTGTTTTAACTCTCTCTGTTGAAAGGATTGAAAGATATTGAACTCCAACTCCAAGGATTGAAAGATATTGAACTTTCCAAAGTCCCAAGGCGGTTGAGTTCAGATCAGTCACCGCACTCTGTCTCCCACGTCCAATGTCTTTTTCGCCCCAATGACTGCCAGCCGGCCAACATAATTTGTTTGTTAGAATGGATGTATAAAAGTGGCATAAACTATGATAAATGTTAAGAATTATAATCTCAATTTGCCATTATCAATAGTGCATTAATTAGTTAGTTAGTTGAGTTGGTCACATTACCTAGAATTAGTGGCACATAGTATTTGATAACCAATGGTATTTACCCATGGTTTTGTTGTTAGATTGCTTTCCACTTTGTGAAAAGGCTTACCCAAAAGATAAAAATAAAGAAAAAGAAATACACCCTGCTTTCCACTATGTGAAAAGGCTTACTCAATTAAATAAGGAATGGATCAAGCCATGGGCTCTGATACCATGTTAGAGAACAATAGAATAGGGAGGAGAACGATTTTTGAAGATGGTGCTACCAAAAGCAATACAAGAAGAATATGAAGAGGTAAGAAATATTTTAACACCAGAAGATTTTTGGTAGGTCTTCAATGGAGATAAGCCTTGATGCATGGGCAATCAAAGTAATTAATCTGTTAAAATTACAAGATTTGTGGCACTTCATCGTTAAAGAGAATCCCATTGATCCAGAAAAGTTTAATTTGAAATAGAAGAAGAAGGATTGCACTATGTTTTAGAAGCTACAAAAAACATTGAAGAACAACTACTTAGCATCAAGATCCAGAAGACAAAGAAGAAGAAGTCCAAATACACTTCAAGAAAGTTCAAGTGAAGAAGAAGTTTAAGCCTAGCTGAGATATAGACCAGCAGGCATCTTTTTGCATTGTTAGTTATGAAAGTATACTCTTAGTTGAGATTAAAGGTGTGTGTTAAGAATTGTAATGTCAATAGATCACTATTTCGATATTGCATTAATTAGTTAGTTAATTGAGTAGTTAAGTTGATCACATTACCTAGAATTAGTGGTCCATAGTATTTGATGAGCCATGATATTTACTCATGATTTTGCTATTATGTAATCCTATAAATACATTTACTTAATATTGAGAAGGCCAACAATAAACCCTTAATGCTTCTCTCTTCTATCTTCTTTTCTTTAACAATAATGGCGCTGTGGAGATAACATACCTGTAAACGTAATCGAGTGTTGTTTTGATCTCATTTATGAAATGTCTATCGATCCCCAAACGTTCAACGTTATCGACCAACAGAAGGCGTTGAAGGAGATCAGTGGTGGGAGAAATGAATTGTCCATCGACCAACAGAAGGCGTTGAAGGATATCAGTGATGGGAGAAATGAATTGTCCATCCTCCACATGCTGCATTGAAATGAACAAATCCTTGACCTCCCCTAAAAGTCTATCGGCCCTTTCACGGTAATAAGATGCCTGATCCATATTTCATTAAATAAATACACAAAATTCGATTACTATTAACTGTGAAATAAAGAATATGCAGTAGAATAAATTAAAATGAAAATGAAGGTAGGATGAATTACCCACCCCATAAGGCGTTGAGAGAGATTGTATGAAGTGATCGTCCCAGAGATTGAAATGATGATTGCCGATGCGTCGACTTTGTAGAGCATTATCGCCTGCATCTTCGGAGTATACGGCTGTTATCAAAGTCATGTCTACGTTTATGGGAAGTGCAGCCACACATTTCCTTCGAGGAGTTGGGATTGTTCTACGGAGAGGCTTCAGCTGATGATCTAGATATAAACGATCTGCGCAGGCACAATTGGTAAGCCAGCGAGTGGACAGAAGCAATAGCCATTCAATATGATATAAACTTTGTGCTGTAGGAAGCCTGTGACTGTATATATCTCAAAGAAGAGAACTAACGTTTGTGGTAATATAGGAATCCTGTGAGCGCCATTGCATATTTATACCGCAATTATAATTATGTCGTGGTTATGTGATTTTAAAGGGATGACAGGTCGAGTAAAAATTGGGTGGTTAGGAGGTGGTGGTGTCATCATCGTCAAGGTTCATATCTAACTCACCATATCCCATCATCCATGTCAGTAACAGTTAGTCTATTGTTTTTTTCACCATATCCCCATCTCAGCAACAGTTAGTCTATTGTTCTTTTTGTGAAAAGACCTTATCTGACCTAAAGTTCTACTTTCTTTTGAGCGCGCTTTTCGCTTCATGTGCGGTAGAAGCATACTTATATTAACTGTTTTTACCATTGCTACCCCAATCATAATCATGTCGCGGTTATGTAATTTGAAAGGGATACAAGTTGATAACGAGTAAAAATTGGGTGGTTAGGAGGTGGTGGTGTCATCTTCGTAAGGTTCATATCTACTTCACCACCTACTGGCTGGAAGGTTTTTAATTTTTTAATGTAGTTCTTTATAAGGACCAATCACATTTAGAAAATGTCTTATATGAGAGCAAAATTTGGATTGATTTTGGTCGATTAATAACATTACCAAATTTGTGAAATTTTTGTTATATAGAAAGTCAAAAATCTATCAATCACATTTAAAAAAATAGACGCAATTAGAGCAATCAGCTGCAGCACTGCGCATACTTCCACTTCTGATGTTAAATGCTGTGTGTTAAAACAAAATGCAAATTATTGAACCAATAATAGAGTATTGTCGCTAAAATCGAACCTACCATATCTTTAGCATTTCCATAGTTCGTAGTATTCATCTTAATGAATTTACCCCACGGAGACTCTGCATCAGGTTTATCACGGACTCATACATTTTAGATTATTTTGTGCTAAACTTTTCAGTAATTATGGTGATAGAATTAATGAAGATTTTTATTATGTTCATGTTTTACAGTAACTATGGTTATAAAATTAATGAAGATTTTTATTATTTCCTTGAAAATTTTATATTGATGAATTAATCTATTTTTAAATATGTTTATTTAGTTTCAATTTAAAGGAACATAGATTTATTTTTACTTTATAAATTTTTTTCTAAAATTTAAATATTTAAAATTAATTTGAACCTTAATAAATATAGATTTAAAATAAACTTACAAAATTTAACATTTAAATACTTAATAAACTGATTAATCTATTATAACCCAATACACTTACATTAATTTTAAACATTTAAATAACTACCAACAACCATATTAACAAGATTAATATGGTTGGAATACGCCGAGAGGAATATATCACCAATGAAATTAATTTAATAGTTGTATTATGAATGGAGTTAATCTAATAGTTATCTAATAAAATTGCGATTAGAGTTAAAGTTAAGCTAATAGTTGTATAATCATTGGATTTAAACTGATAATTGTATCTAATAGTTAATTTAAAAGTTAATATATCAACCATTGCAATTCAATTAAAATTTGTGATTGGAGTTGAAGTTAAGTTAAAGTTGTATCATCATTGGACTTAACCTAATAGTTATAATTTTTTTTCCTAAAGAATGTGTCAATTACTTGTATCTAATAGGTAATCTAACATAAAAACCACTTAAGTTGTGGTTGTTAAGCTCATAGTTGAAGTTAAGCTCATAGTTGTATCATCATGTTGGAGTTAAGCTAATAGTTGTATTTAATAGTTAATTTAAAAGTTAATATAAATCTATTGTAGTTAACAAAAGAGCTTCGAGTTATCCTCGCTTCTAGCTTCCAAATGGAGTTGGACTAAGCCTTATGCACATTAACTGGACTCCCAATTGGTAGGTGGAGTTCGAGTGTCACATTAGTTGCACATTACCATACCACTAAGTGTAGTTATCACATGAGTTAAGAGGAATTTATTAGGAGTTTAGAGGATTTTATTAGGAATTAGGAATTATACTATCACACGAGGTGCACTTTACTTCAACTACCAACTGTAAAATGCAGTTTGACTAATTAAATTGACTTCAAATGCTAGATGGAGTTCAACTCTCACATGGACTACACATTACCATGCCATTAAGTTCAGTTATCACATGAGCTATTTTTTATTTTTTATAATTGTTTATAAGGAGTTCGAACGATTAATAGTTAATTTAAAAGTTAATATAAATCTATTGTGGTTAATAAAAGAGATCTAAGTTATCCTGGACTAAGCCTTATGCACATTAACTAAACTCCTAGTTGGTAGGTGGAGTTCGAGTGTCACATGAGTTGCACAATACCATGCTACTAAGTGTAGTTATCAGATGAGTTCAGCGGAATTTATTAGGAGTTCGAACTATTTTATTAGGAGTTCGACTCTTACATGATTGCACATTAGCTAGATTCCTAGATGCCAAATGCAGTTGGACTAAGCCGTAAGTAATTAGAGTTGAAGTTAAGCTAATAGTTGTAGAATCATTGGATTTAAGCTAATAGTTCTATCTATTAGTTAAGCTAATATAAATCTATTGTAGTTAATAAAAGAGATATGAGTTATCGTGACTTCTAGCTTCCAAATGGAGTTCGGCTAAGCCTTATGCACATTAAGTGGAATCCCAATTGGTAGGTGGAGTTCGGGTGTCACATGAGTTGCACAATACCATGCCACTAAGTGCAGTTATCACACGAGTTTAGAGGAATTTATTAAGAGTTCGAACTATTTTATTTGGAGTTCCACTCTTACATGACTGCACAGAGGAATTTATTAAGAGTTCGAACTATTTTATTTGGAGTTCTACTCTTACATGAATGCACATTAGCTAGGCTCCTAGATGCCAAATGCACTTGGACTAAGCCATAAGTAATTAGAGTTGTAGTTAAGCTAATAGTTGTAGAATCATTGGAGTTAACATAATAGTTGCATATAATAGTTAACCTAATAGTTATCCAATATAACTTTGATCAGAGTTGAAGTTAAGCTAATAGTTCTAGACACATTTGTGTTAAGATAATAGTTGTATCTAATAATCGATGAAGTTAAGCTAGTAGTTGTATCTAATAATCGAATAGTTGAAGATTAATTTTAATTTTTACAACTATCACTAACTCTACTTATCACATGTTAATTAAATTATTTTTTAATTTTTTGAAATTATTAATTATTAATTTTGGACGACACTCATATAATCAATCTGGAGAGTACACTTGTCTCATTCTCGTTTAATCTTGGACGACTACTATACAATCAATCTGGATAGTACACTTGTCTCATTCTCATCGGTAGATGAAAAAACATAGACGGTAGTCCACCCCAAAATTCTAACATATATTCACCTATTGACATAATTAATAATCAAAATAATCTATTACATTAGCACACCATAATCCACACCAAATCAAATAGCTTTAACTTTGCACCACATGCACTTTTATCCAATAATCTTCTATCTAACATTTTTACATATTGATGATGATTGATATTAGTTTAGTTTGTTTTGACAATGAGAACTATGATTCTCCACCTTTATCTCTTTTTCTCCTTTACCTTCTTTCCTCGTTAATATGTGCACAACTACTCACTAGATTTGTTTCCCATCACCTTTTTCTTTTGCTTAATATGGTATTTCATTAGCTAGGTTTTTGCTTAATTTGTTATTTCATTAGTTAGGTTTTTTAATGTTTAAATTATATATATATAAACCGTGTGGAGTAGGTTTGTTGTGTAGTGTTTATAATGGGTTTGGCTTTGAAGAGTGGTGGGTCTGAGTGGAGTGGTGCAGTTTGTTTTAGATTAATTTAGTCTTTTAAATATTCATAAGCATGTGGATGTGGATGTGGATGTTGTTGATAATAGATTTTTTATATAGAAATTTTGTTAAGGTATGTTGTTTTTAATGTAATTTTAAAAGTTGATGTGTATTATGTGGACATTGAAGTTGAGGTTAAGTTTCACATTATTGTTTTTAGTGTGATTTTAGTGTGATGGAGTTTAGTGTTAGTTTAAGGTTTCAATTAAATACTTTGTGTTATGGTGTTTGGGTTTAATTGCATTCTTGTTTGGCATGGCTTGGGATGGCTGATTTCACTTTTGGTGGAGGCTTAGGGTTCTTTGTGTTCTAATGCATTATTGGTTTAATTTACATTTTCATTCAATCCTAAAGTTTGGCATTTTATATTTTTATACTTAAAATCAATGTAAGGAAATACTTTTAAATATTTTTATGAAAATTGCTTTGTGCAGTTTTATACATAATTTAAGTTTGGCATTTTATATTCTTATACTTAAAATCAACCTAAGGGAATATCTTTAAATATTTTTATGAAAATTGCTTAGTGAAGTTATATATATATACTTTGGATCTAAGCATATCACTAGTATCTGAATTACTTTATTAAAAAAAAAAGTTATATTTTTTCTTTAAAAGTAAATAAAAGTAAAAAATAAATGGATTATTTTCCTTGTGAAAATTTGTAATTTATTTTCCATTTCTTAATACTTATCAATAAAAAATAAAAAATATACATATACATATATATATATTAATTATTTTCATTTAATAAAAAAAATGAATCTAAGGGTTGTGCAAATTCTTCATGGTTTCTAGTGACTTGTTAGTGGAAATGCAAACATGAAAACAAAACTATTTATTGACTTGGAGGAATCGTTTGAGGCACTTTCATAATCAATTTTAATATAGTGTAGGAAGATGAAATGTAGGAAATTGAGTTAGCTTAAAAAATATATAATTTTTTTAATGGATTTTTCTACATATATGTTAAATTCGAGTTTTTCTAACATTGGTATGTTATTTTTTTGGTAAAACATAATGCATATGTCATCACTAGTGCATGTGTTGAGTATGTAGATAATGAATTTTCAAATTTAAGTATAATTGCATATAGAAGATGGTTTTTTTTTGTAAGTAAGGTAGATCCTTCTATTCTATTACCATTCAAAAAAAGTACAAATATACAAAATCTCTCAAGTGTTATTTCCGAAGAAAAATAGAACAACTTAAGAGCCGCATAGAGAGTGTCTGAGTTTAAAACCTTATAACTGAGAATTACAGAGAGTAAATCATATGCCCAATTATCATAAATTTAGTATAAAAACTCTAAATAATATAGATCTATTCATATCCTTGATAACCCTTTTCCACATTATGAAAAAATAAAACTTAGAGGGAGTTTGTTCAAAAGCTACTAGAGGATAACCATTCAAAATGTTAGAGTACCCCATGAGGATGGCCCTTGATTCCAACTAGAAGGATTTGCTTCTTAGTCATTGTCCTCCTCCAAATTGATGTGTTAGGGATAAGATGGGGTTGGTGCTAGAGGATCCTCAACTACCTTGGCAATTTTAAATTTGATGCCCATATACTTTCTAAGAATATTTTGTTTTGGTTCAATAACATTTAGTTGATATGGAACTCCTATAAGAGGTATAATATCCGAGCATTTCCCAAGAGGGTCTTTACTGACCAATAGAGGTCTATATTTATGTTGGAGAGGTAAATCCTACCCTTGGTGTTCTCAGGGTTTTGAACCCATCCTTCAAAATTCTTAAAATTTGGCGTATTAAGGATGAATTCCTTGTCTCCCTGGATATCCTCTTCCAACAAATCAATGTCCTTCTTTGCATCCTTTGATATCTTCTCTTGAAAAGTTTTAGTCGTATGTCTATCCCGCTCGATATCACATGATTTATCCTACCAATAGGAATTATCCATAGCTCGGTGGACCCTTCTGGTTCACATACCTTCCCTCTTCTCCACTAGAATTTCCTCCATGATTCCTTTAGATTCGATCAAAGAAAATCAACACAAAATATCACTAAAATAACTAAGGGAAAATTCTAACAAATTCATAGAATGAGAGAAGGGAATTTTGTACTTCTTCATATTTGCAGCCCCAAACTATCTTTCCTGGAAACTTACTGAAATAATCATGATGTCTCATGGCTATAGGTTACCTCTATAGTTTGTAATCATAAGTTTAGTCCTAAGGCTCAAGTTACAAACATAATTCATTATGAGTAGTGGTTGTGTGAGCAAGGGTGGTATGAAGGCCTTATGACCCTGTGTGCACTTGCATCTGTCTTACACGTATCCCATTCCCTTCCACATATATTCCCTTCCAATTCTATCAAATTATCTATAGAGATACCACTTTCTTATCCATCATGTACTCGCTATTTTCTCTCTCCTCCATCTGATTCCCATTTATCACATTTGTATTGATGGTGTGGACCTTAGTGATGTGTGGGTTAGGAATCCTTGGTGGTCCATTCTTTCCTATCAAATCCATTTGGATACATTCTTGACTAACAAGATCAATTTGTAATTCCTTCTTGAACCTATTGAATTCCCCTTCCTAGAAGCTAATTCTTGTGTTCACCATCTTATCATCCAACTCATTTCCTTTGCGTCTAATGTGAAAGGAATTGAGGAATCCTATCCTAGGGATTAGATGACCCATCTCCACCATGCCATAAGCAATATTATAAATTGTGGAATTTTTATTTGGATTTGGTAATGTGGATGATTTTACGAATAGTTTGGATTAGGATTTGAGTGTCTCGCTCTATGATAAGCTTGTTGAAGCTCAGCTACAATAATCTCTAAATAATAGTGATTAGGCCTTGAATTTTGATTGCATTATTTAATTATGTGCCCAATGAGCCTATATATACCCATCGTACATTGCCTTGGTTGTCTCTAGAAAATACCATGTAACATGTTATGCCTGAATTTATTTTGGCAACTTCATCGAAGTTGAGTTTGTAGAAGTCTCTAGGGGGAATTCCCAATGTTATAGGATCTTGCTAAGGTCCTTCTTGTTCTTCATTGAAGTCAATCTTATGGTAGGGATGAGTTTGCAATTTTCCATAATATTTTTCCCTGTTGAGGTAAATTCAAGTCTTCCTGATTCCATGCTAGCTATTGCAGGGCTTCTTGGATGTTTTCTTTTATCATTGTCCATAAATTTTTATATATTTGGTCTTGTTCTTAAATATTTTCTCATTCCTCTCTTTCTAAATGACCCAAATGAGGAAACTTGGAAGAACATGTCAAATTATATTGAGGATCTTACTTTGAAATGGGTCCTGGTGCTAATTAATAATGATGGTTTGAATTGAGTCCCTCTTTTTGTTAGATTGACAGAGGTTAGTAGAGGATCCATCCCAAGGTGTTGAAGCATAGGGGCATATATTCAACAGGCGGCTAGTATTCTCATTGTCTGTATCATAAAGGGTACATTGGGAGGATCATGAATATCCCATCTCCTAGAAATGGTTCCATGTTAGGATTATTTTGTGTATGACTAGCCAAATAAAAGTGGAAATTGTTTTCCATAATTTTGTGGTCTAGATTGTTTTCCAAACTCTTTCTTCAGGTATATTGTCATGTCCCATAGCTAGGTGGTAGACTTCTTTAATGTTGTAGATTATAGAATATTTGTATCCCCATCTAAGATGATACTTTATATGCATGTGCTTAGTTTTAATGGATTGAAGGTCATTCCATTTGATGGTTGTTTAAGTTAGGTAGATGCTTTCGAGCATCATCCAAAAAAAGTGTTGTGTTCCCATCGTGAATTTTGTCATGTCCCCTAAATTAACCATGGACCAAGATTGCTAAAGTAACTTAGTATGGAATATTTTTATCCACCTAGGGGTTTATTTGGGGAATTAATTACCAATCCTAAGTTAATTGGAGAATTAATAAGTTGGTAGAAAAGGTCAAGTGCTAATATTTTAATTAATTATTTTATAGCATTAGGGAATAATTAGTAATTTTGAAAATTAATGTTGGAATTCAATTTTGGATAGATGGTATTAATGTAATTATTTAATTAATAGTAGTTAGATAGATAAACTTGGAAAAGCGCAAAGGATGAGGATAATCCACTAGCAGATGTTGCCAAATTGAATTGAGGATCAAAATTGGAAAAAGCAAGGCCATATGCAAAAGCAAGAAAGTTATTGCAAAAGAATAAGAAAAGAAAAAGGTAGGAAAAAGAATAAAGTGATAGAAAACTAGTATAAAAGATAGAAATCAAGAAAAAATAAGAAATCAAGAAACATCCAAAGCAAGGCAAATCAAGACAAAAGTAGCAATCAAGATGTTTCCCAAAAGTGTAAGGAAACTATGAGGGAACATAAGCGAGGTAAACAAGGAGGGCCATAAGTCATCAAAATCAACCCCATGGGTTAATTAACCAAGGAGGGTTGAATTCCAACTCCAATGTTCTATAAAATAAATATTCCAACTCCATTTCACAATTTTTGGTTATGTATTGTTTTCTATGAGTTCTTATGCTCATTGGTTCTTGGGAGATGTGCCCCTCTCTTTAGTTGGGTTATGTTCCCAAACAATTCAAAGTGTTTTGTTGAAGTTTCATGGTGTTTATCTCATCCACCAAAATATCTAGAGAATATTGTAGCTCAGTAGTACAAATTTTTTCAATGAAGACATTCTGTCCACCATCCAATTTGGGAATCAATCATTGTTAAAATGGGAAGAATTACAAAGTCCATAATTTCATCCCTTGTATTCCCCTCAATATTATTACATAATATTTCAAGAATATAACAGTAGTTGAACCCTTGAAGGTCAAATTCCTATGTATTAATGTGATTTTTCTCATTGAATGTATATTCAAGGATGTCTATGTCCACCCAGATTGATGTAAAGTCCATTATTAAGGCTCTTATATGTAATTTTCATACTTTATAATAATTAATTTCAAATACATTCTTCATAACTTCCATAAATTCTAAGTTATTGATCCATTTACTTCCCCATGTTAGATTTGCACTAAAATCTGACTAGTTTTCATAATGAAGGTATTTTACTGACTTCCACTCAACCATTTTCTTTTATGTAAGTTGTTATAGGTCACTAAGTATTTAATGAATCCATTACAGGCCTTAGAATAGAGTTTCAAGACCCTTTAAAATTATTTGATCTTTTCTGAATCTTAACTAGTCGAGTAGTCCAAATAGCTAGTTTTATTGAATTTGGAATTAAATGCATTATATAAATATAATTTAGGTTCTTCAAGTTCTTGTATGTTATTAATACCTTCCTAAACTAGTCCATGATTTATATCATATTTTAGTGAAGGCCGTACTTTTTTTGGGAAAGGCAGCGGAAAAATTAGTTTGGCAATCCAAACCATAGTGAAAGCTCCCCAATACCAAATTTGTTGATCCATTGTTTTTCCATGTTTCCTAGATATATACATATGAACAAATCCATTCCTATTCACCTTCAATATCTACTGAACCTATTATGCATATGTTGGTGCACCGAGGAGCATGGAAGTAGACTTCAACCTCGCTGATGTTCGAAACCTCAAAGATCTAAGTACATTGTGCATAGGATTCCGATTCTAGTTTAGACTTTTTATCCTTGCTACTTCACACCTTATATATGTCATACCTGAAACCCAACTTAACCTATACAAACCTTGGGAGGCTTATCAGTGTCAATGACTAGTCGTGTCAAAACTTGTTTCATACTAGTTATTAGTCTTGCAAATTTTTCGACCTAACATTTGTGCTTGAGTTAATATATCCAACAATCCTAATTTGGGGTATTACAAATTTCCCAAAATTTCTGGTTTCTAATAATATCTCTTTGATACGAGGAAAATATCCATACAAGGGATCCCTTATGGATTCCCCCCATATACACAAGTTCTTCTATAATATTAGGGATATCATATTTATTCATTTATACTAAGGCCCATGAATAATTGGGATTGAACACAAAATTCACCAAGGTTTTTCATACCATAAAACTATTAATGACCTTGAGGTATGCGAGGCCAAGATATCCTTTAAGTTTGGGTGTACATACATTTTCATAGGCTACTAGGGACCATTTTCCTATGGAGTTATCTCTACTCGATAAGTAGTTGCACTGGATTTTTTTTTCCCTGATAATGTGCTTGGGAGAAACCATGACTAATAAAAGGTATAAGGGCATATTCTCAAGGACATTTTTGAGCACCACCACCCTAGTCAGAAGGTTGAGGGTTCTAATGGTCCAATTGGACAACTTAAGGAAGAGTTTAGATAACAGTTCTTGACAAGAGGAATTACGTAGGGAATTCTCAATGAGGGGAGATCCTAAGAATTCAGAGGGGAGAGAGGTCATTTGGAATATTAAATGTGCATGATACAATTTTGGAGATCAAGATGGGTATTAAAGAAAAATATTTTAGATTTCTCTTAGTTGATGGAAGTTCCTCAAGAGAGCATAAATGTATTGAGAATGTCCTTGAGAGCCTTGGCTTCATGGGTTGAGGAGATTACCGAGAAAATAGTGTTGTCTATGAATCACAAGTCGGACTGTGGCTAGTTCAAAGAAGCTGAATATCTAAAATAAACATTTTTATAAGGGTATAGAGGATATTTGAGCTATGCACATGTCTCATTGTTTGAAACCTAAGTAATATTTTCACATCTACATAGAACCTTCAATTGGGAAATAAAAAGTAACACAATCTTGATCACGACTTGAACCAATGATCGATCCAAGAGGAGGGGATCGCCCTCTCCTTTAGTGAATTTATTAGTTGTTGCTCTAGTCTAGGTAGCAACACAACCAACACCAAACATGACAAGATGTAGATTTAGTATCACCATTAGATCCATGAATGATAGGGGAAGGAAACAAATAGAACCAATAATGGTACATGACTTTGATATAAAAGGAACTGCACAAAACCAAGCCAACACATACAAAACATTCAGTGCATTCCCAACTATGAACTCACTTCAACCAAAATCAATGCACATATTCAATTCTTGAGTGATCACATGGCTGTTGGTAAATTTATGGGGATTTGGTTGTCTGAAAAGAAACTAATATGGTGAATCAAGACCTGATGGAAACCCAAGGTCATTATGGTATCCAATTAGGTTCCAAGGGTTTCTTCACTATAGAGAGTGGATCATTATTTTGCTTGAATTTTTTTCTTATAATGTTAGTTTTATTTTTTTTAGAATTACAAAAGTCATTATACCCTTGAAATTATGTGGGAATGCATCAGAGTGGGGTATAATGGTATTAACATAATCAAACAATATTTCTTTTAGGTTGTAAATAATTTTTTATTCTAATGCACTGCATAATTTATATAAAAATGGATCAAACACAAAAGAAGTTATAATAGGAACAATAAGTATATGCATTTTAGAATTTTGAGGCATATCAAGTCAATATATATATATATATATATATATATATATATAT